>JARPMJ010003457.1:0-92611 GCA_033366665.1 Phoxinus dragarum | reverse complement strand
ACACGCGCAAAACATATAGACATGCAAATCGTCCATGTGTCGCGCGAACGCCCCCATTACCTCAACAACAAAGCGGCAAACTTTATCATTCCTCTGCAGTCGTCGAGTTTGGAAGACATGCTGTGAGATTATAGGGTTTACATCTGAAGAAGAAGATCGCGATTTGAAGACAAGAACGATTTTAAGGTAAGAAATAATTCTGAATTATATTAGTTAGTGTTATTGTTGCATAAACTTCATATTGCCATTGAACTGTTGCACGATGCTTCAGTGAATGTTTCCTGCACGCGCTGTGAGAGTTTGAGTCATTCGCGCGACGTGCGTTTGAAAAGCAAAACGCACCATGATTTTACTCCAATCTCATTTCATAACGTCATATCGATTGTAAACATTTGAAGTAACATGATAATCAATATGTTTTTCTCTAGTGTAGTGTTACTGAAGTGTTCCTTTATTAACTATGCCTGCTATACTATTGTTCTTATTATTTGATTCAGCCCTGCAGGTATATGCCTACAAGGCACAACAAATGTATATATATGTATATATATATATATATATATATTAGGGCTGTCAAAAGATTAATCGTGATTAATCACATCCAAAATAAAAGTTTGTGTTTACATAATATATGTGTGTATACTGTGTAGAATTATTATGTATAAATACACACACATTCATGTATATAATAAGGAATATTTGCATTTATATACTGTATATACATATATATAATTTATATTATATATAAATATTTTATATATAAATATAACCAATTTTTCTTAAATATATACATGATTGTGTGTGTTTTTATATATATAAATAATTCTACACAGTATACACACATATATTATGTAAACACAAACTTTTATTTTGGATGCGATTAATCACGATTAATCTTTTGACAGCCCTAATATATATATATATATATATATACATATATATATATGTGTGTGTGTGTGTGTGTGTGTGTGTGTATGTATTTTGTAAATTTTAAAAAGGAATTTTCACCAGAAATCTAAAATGTATTCCCACAATCATGCAGCCCTGGTTTCTTCTTGATATCAGCATGTTCACAGCTTTTTTTATATTTATATATTTATATTAGGTAGCTACCCGTCCTGCTGACTTCAACATGAGCATGAGGAGGTAAAGTGAAAAATCAAACACCTTGGAAATGACAGGTAGGCTATGCACTATGTTTCAGGAAAGGAAAGGTGTGTGACTGGTTAAGTCTCTGTCTTTAGTTCAGTGTGTTAAATAATGTGCTTTTTGCCATTTGTTGTGTATCTTTGGATTATGTTGTGTTGTAAATAAATTCAAACAATCAAAAAGCCATTCTTTTTTTAAATCTCCTCATTCTTTGTGCAAGGTAATGTAATGATAGTGCCTGAGAGCTCCTAATAGGGCCATTATGGGAGGGCCTTTGTCTTTTCTCAGGTGTGAAACACTCAATATTCATGGTAGTTTACGCCTCCTCGCATAAAGCTTTCTTACACAAAACATGTCATACAAATTTTAAATCAATATATTGTCTTATCTGAATGAGTATTCAGGATGATTTTCACATAGTTTTGGAGCAAATATTCTAGGCTACGTGATACAATTTTCAAAAGCCTTGCGAATAAATCATTAGTTTGTGTTTCATGACATTATTTCAGTGACTTTTTTTTTGGTCATTTTCACAAACCACGCATAAATGTTATTATCTCAAAACTACAAACTTTTACATACATGCTGCTGACATATTATTGTAGCAGAGTTTGTGCTGAATGCAGTGTAATAAGACCTTAGCCATGAAAATGTCACAAGTAACAGAAATAAGCACAAATGTTAGAGCATGTCAGAACACCTCCAGGACCCAGAAAACACCTCAGACCCCAGGGGGTTAAAGACAACCGTATAGCCCCACTGGTGGTCGCTGCCTTCACTGAGAAGATACTTTGGGGGTACGACGGTACAAACAAAGCGTCTTTCAGCACCGCCTTGTCCTCTGCTGTCGATGAGGTAAATCTCAGCATTTCCCCTCCGCTGAGCGATCCCGCTGCACCGGGTGCCGTCTGCCAGCTCGACACTGTGCGTTTCTGGCCTGAAAGCACAGTCGAAGCTCTTGAACATGGTTATGTCCGTGATGATATGAGAGGTAGCCCCCGTGTCCACCATCAGACCCCTCTCCTGGATGCTGCATGACCGCTGCCGCTGGATACCGGTCTCTCCGTCTCTCAACTTGAACACGTAGTCCTCGGCGTCTTCTGAGGCTTTACTCACACCGTCCTTTTTGCTCTTGTTCTCCTTGTCCTTACGTCTACACGTGGCGTCTTTGTGTGTGTCACTTCTACAGATACTACACCAAGTTTTCTGACGACATCCTTTCGCTCTGTGGCCTTTGGTGCCACACTTGAAACACACCAACTCTGTGTCGTCCTTTACCCAGCCACGTGCGCTCGTCTTGGGCCACCGTCCGGTTTTCCCTTGAGTTTTCATCACCCTGTCGCTCGACTCAGCTGCATTGATCTTTTCTGTCTCTTCAAAACTACGTAATTTAGTCTTGAATTCTGCAAACGTGATTTTATCGTCTGCATGTGCCACATGTATTGCAAATGGCTTAAAACTCTCAGGCAATCCTTTTAAGACCATAGCAACTAGCAGTCCGTCTCCTAACGTCTCACCCGCGTTGCGCAGTGCTGTGATGGCGGTTTCTGCTCTGATGATATAGTCCCATTACACTTTCATCATTTGCCTTCTGAAGCGATGTCAATGTGGTGTACAAGTTGATTATACGGGGCTTTCCCTTCCTGCATAATACGCTCTCAATATTTCCAGAGCTTTTCTTCCATTATTGGACGCATCTCTCATAACTAATGATAGACTTTTGTCATCTAGCAGTAAAATCAACTCTGCATACGCGTCCGCGTTTTTCTTTGCGTCTGCTGCTATCTCGGCTTCTGACACCGGTTCTTTCAGCACCGTGTCCTTTAGCCCTGACAAATGAAAATGTCCCAACATTTTGGTTTCCCAAAGTTCATACTTAGTCTCATCTCCGTCGAACGTCAGTCGAGGCGATCTGCACGTCCTCCGTTGTTCCGCCATGTTCTTATTCTCTTATTCCGTTAGCACGCGGTCCGTTGCGACTTTCTAAACGGTGGGAAAACAACAAACTTATCTTCCGAACGACTCCTGGGCCCATAACCTGTTGAGTTATGATTTTATATTGGAGCTAGCGTTGCATTCAGAAGAACAGATGAGATGAGATGAATAACCGTTTCTCAGCATATTTTATTGTTAGCGGCAGCAGACGCATCATTCTCACGGTCTGACTGACAGCCTTCAGTTTCTCAGTATGGCAAAACTAATAGGACAAACTATAATCCAAACGCGTTCTTTACAGCAAGTACTTTAGTGCCCCCTTGTGGTTAATTCACGATATAGAACAGTACTGCATTACATTTACAATACACCTGAGGACATAAGTTAACATATTTTAACAGTGTCTGTAAACCGCAAAAAGACTGTTTAAATATGAATCGCGTTTGTGTGTGTGATGAATGAACGGCATATATGCGCGCTGTTCCTAACGTTACTAGTTTGGATAGACTATAAAGTTTTTACTGTAAAATAGACATCAAATAAGCTTTTGTTAGCCAGTTTCTGCTCATATGTTAAATATATAGTATGTTTTGTCAAAACTAAACTCATCAACTAAGATGTTATAGTGTTTGTTCCAATGTAACGTTAGGCTATATCAAACTAAGATCCTTAACTTTGAAATATGTATGATACTTTAAAAAAAGAAAGATTACACTTGAAATTAAAATTGTAATTGTTGTTGATTTACATGTGAACACTTTTTAATAAAATATCAAAAAATTATTTACAAGGTAGATGTAAAATAATCTTTATAGGTCAATATAAGCCTTCTCATTAAATTATTTATTGTTTTTTATTAGTGACACATTTGGGCAAAGGATGTATTCCAAAATTTTCTGAAAATACAGTTACTAGAAATGTTTACCTTGGATATTATACAATTTGCATGTATAAAAAAAAAAGTTTCCAAATCTAACTTTGAACTTAGAATGGCTCATATAGCCTATTTGAGACCAGGATTGGTTTCCAGGTATGACTATGTATTAAAAATGTGCTTTTGACTTTAATTTATATTTGGATTATATATATATATATATATATATATATATATATATATATATATATATATATATATATATTGTCCTCACATTCCTTCTTGTGTGACACACCTGAATGGCTCATTATGCGGGGTCATTATGCGGGGGGCATTGTCTTCTCAGGTGTGAACCACTTACTATTCATCATCGTGTTGGATCGTCGACGCCCCTGCGCATATTGCCTTCCAAACAAAAAGTGTTTTACAAAATGTAAATCAATGTATTGTTTTATGTGAATGATTAGGCAGGATGTTTTTCACATCATTTTGAAGCCAGAACTCGAAGCGACAACATCCATTAGTCAAAAGTCTTCGGAACACATATTTAGTATGCGTTTTGTGGTCTCATTTCAGCAACTTTCATTTTTATTTTTTTCAATAACCATGCATAAACATTATTCTCTTAAAAATACAAACATGTACATACATGTTGCTCACATATTATGGTAGCCCCGTTTGTGCTATATAGAGTGAATTTACACCTTTGCCATTAACATGTTTATAAATAACTTAAAAAAGCACAAATGTCAGGGCATTTCAAAACATCCCAAGGGCCCCAAAAACACCTTGGTCCCCAGAGGGTTAAACAAACAATTACAAAATTATTTCCATGCAATGACTTACCTATCTGTCCTACTGGAAATGCTTGACAATCCTGGAGCATTTGCCACTTGAGAACGTTATGCTTTGAGGGGGGTTGATGTGTTCCTAATCCAAAGGGTACTCTCATAACTGGACAAATCAGATGGAAAAATCAGATCATGGTTTATTGACCAATTATTCTTACATAAAAGGAACTTGACTCCAGCAGTTGTTGACCCTCTCCAACATGTTCACAAATACAGGCTACATACAGAATTACTGTATTATTCAATGTGAGGTCACAGTATAAATGATTAAATAACAGAAAATGTCAGATAACATAAAACGTGAAGTAGCCTTAGGTGTGTAAACAATGCAAGAACATTCATATGCTCTATTAAAATAGATTCTTTAACGAATTTCTAGGTTACAAAAGTAAAACTTACAACCTTGTTTTAGCGCCTTCTCTACTTTACTCAATAGCTTCTATTCATCAAAGAGCCTGTTTAACTTTGAACTATAAATGTTCTACTGTCTATATATAAAGTACACAACCAAGCAATGAAAAAAGCTTGTAATTAAGACCTTAACATTGACTTACCTGTCGAGAAGAAAGCAAGAAACTTCAGCGTCTCTTTTGAAATCTTTCTCCTGCATTAACTCTTTCCACCTGGAAAAAGCTATCCCGACATTAACTCGTTTTTTGAAATCTCCGGTCACGTTTCCTTTTACGGTCTATTTTGAACTTTTTTGGCAATGAGGATTTCTTCTCCTGTGGCTCGGCATATGTATGGTCCTCCATTATAAATAACAGTGCAATGCAGCTTTTTAAACTTGCCGGGGCAGTTTCAAGCGCCTCTCATTGCTCTGCTCCTCCGTTTCTGCTGGTTTCAGTCACGTGACGCTGGCTCTGAACGAAAACACGTTGTGGAAACGCGTTGACCTAGTACTTTTTATCCCTCTCTGCTATTATAGTTTTTCAAGATGGCGGAACTACATGGAAGCCTCCATGGACCTACCCGTCCCCATGTATATAAAGATAATAAATTATTTGTTTACGAGGATGTCAGATCATTGGCAGAGGTATTTTTACACCGTTGAGGACATATGTGACCCGTCACGGAAAGTAAGGACACAAGTCGGCAGCACAACTTTTGAGCAAAATGAGGAAAGAAGCGTTTTTTTTTTCAAAACGTACTCGGTTACTAACGTTACCTTGGTTCTCTCTAGAGAGAGGAACGAGTACTCGCGTTGTCGTAGCAACGCATTGGGGAAAATCCTTTTCCACGAGAATACTGAAGCAAAAAATTATCCCTAATTTTGTATCAATGTAAAGCGCATTGCCCAGTGAGGGCATTGAGAGCTTACGTGTCGCGCTCGTCTGTTTTCAGACAGACGGAGCAGCTATTTGTTTCGTTTAGTGGGCGTCTCAAGGGACTGGCCACTTCGAAGCAGAGTCTATCCAGATGGATAGTAGACGCGATAGCTCTAGCGTACGCATCCAAAGGCATTCAGTGCCCTTTGGGTGTTAGAGCGCACTCCACGAGAAGTATGGCTTCTTCGTGGGCTTGGTCGACTGGGATTGCCTTACAGGATATTTGTATGGCGGAAGGCTGGGCCTCACCGTCTACATTTATCAGGTTTTATAACCTCGAGGTGCCCGCCTTACAGGCCAGGATTTTATCGGTTTAATTAACCGTGTTCATATTAGACTGAGATTTCAGTCGCCGTTTTATGGCATTGTTATGCTGAACTGCTGAGTGCAGTCAATTTGTGCTGATCTGCTATGTGCAGTCAATTTTGGGAGAGATGGTGGTTAGAACCCACCTCTTTCAGGATTCTCTGTGAGTCCTACAGGTGGTTATGTACTATATGAACCCCAGCTCAGTGCTCTGGGTCTATGGTGTCGGATCACTGCATACACGGCGTCTTACAGGGTGTTCCCCAATGCGTTGCTACGACAACGCAGTACGAGAGTATCTCTCGTAAGAGAACGTATTCTGTTACTAACGTAACCTCGGTTCTCTCTAGAGAGAGGAACGAGTACTGCGTTTCTTGCCGTGTATACTCTCTGGTTGTTTCGCTTTAAAAATCAGAGTTCATAAGCCTGTGAGCGAAATATATAGCCCTAAGCCACGCCCGTTTCGGCGGGACGTGACGCAGAAGGGCGCGAAGCGCCCTCATTGGGTGTGACGTCACTCAAGGGCTCGCTCGATTGGTTTAAGCATTTGCCGCACAGCAGCCAATAGGCGCGCGAGCTGTCTCGCCTAGGTCTGTATGCTGTGGCAATGCGCTTTACATTGATACAAAATTAGGGATCATTTTTTGCTTCAGTATTCTCGTGGAAAAGGATTTTCCCCAATGCGTTGCTACGACAACGCAGTATGAGAGTATCTCTCGTAAGAGAACTGGTGATTTTCGCTTTTTTGCTGAATCTGTTAGTTGAGATCACGAAGAAGCCTCTCCATGTTTTAGATATCAATATTGGTACATTTAAAATCGTATATTTTTAGGTTGAAATCGGCTTGTTTTGTGAGATTCTAGCTCGCAGTATGGCGTGTCATTGTCTGTGTGTATTTCCATACTGGATAAGCCGGTTTTTGTTTCTTTTGTTATTGCCCCGCCCTCCAAGGGAACAGCGTGGTAGGACTGGGCGATATAATATCGATAAAAAAATATATTGATATATTTTTTAAATGGGATATGGAATTAGACCATATCGCATCGATATAGTTCAAAGTTGTGCTGTGATCCTTGCTGCAAGCAAGCTGCTGCGTCTCAACAGCCCAGTGTACAACGCGACAAATACTCACATTAAATGTTTACGCAGAGGAACAGGACACTGCAGTTCTCAAAAGTTCATTATTTGCATGTGCTTTAAAGTTTATTTATTTATTTCTTGTGCTAAACACAAAAGAAGATATTTGGAAGAATGTGGGTAATCAGACAGTTGCTGGTCCCCATTGACTACCATAGGAAATAAATATAGAAGTCACTGGGGAACGTCAACTGTTTGGTTACCCACATTCTTCCAAATAACTTCAACTGAAGAAAGAATCTTATTCAGGTTTAAAACAACTTGAGAGAGTAAATGATGACAATTAAAACATTTGGGGAGAACTATCCATGTAATGTTAATAAAACAACATGTGCTTTACAGCTTTACAGGGGGTATGGCTTATCTAAATAAGATGTAAATGAGGCCTATTGTCACTCCCAGCAGCAGAGAGGTGAGAACTGCTCAATCTTTAGAGGCAGATTTCTCCACTTTTAATTTTTTTGAGTGCCTACCTTCAAATGGCCACAACTTCTCCAAATATGATCAAATTTCCATGTGTTACACATCGTTGGAAAGCTTGCAGACTACACTTTCAGAATCTGTGAATAACTCAAAATGCCCCAGAACCGACTTGTGTCCCTACTTTCCGTGGCCGGTCACATATTTATGAATAAAAATATTGATTTTAGATAATAAAATACCTAAAAAACTACACATTCCGTGGCCGGTCACATATTTATGAATAAAAATATTGATTTTAGATAATAAAATACCTAAAAAACTACACATTGTCCCTTTAAGGCACTTAATGGGATGGCCCCAACCTATATCGCTGACCTTGTACAGCCATACTCAGTTCAAAGGTCATTGAGATCCTCAAACAAAGGGCTCCTGTTTGTCCCGCGCTCACGGCTCAAACAGAGGGGTGATAGAGCTTTTGCAGTTGCTGCTCCACGTCTGTGGAACCAGCTCCTCCTGGATATTAGATCTGCCCCCTCCATTTCTGCCTTTAAATCCTGGCTAAAAACTCACCTCTTTTCCATGGGCCTTCCTTGTTCCCTAACCCTGTACTGTGTTGTGTGTCCTGAAATTGAAGGTTTTCTTTTTTATTCATGTTTTGTATAATTATGACTATTGATCCTATGTGTTTTTAATTATTTGTCTTTTTAGTTATTCGCTGTACAGCACTTTGGTCAGCTTTATGCTGTGTGTAAATGTGCTTTATAAATTAAATTTACTTACTATTTACTATACCCCCATCGCCCCTCCAATGCAGGGGGAACCCACGAGACTGCGCTATTTTTTATGAAAGGCACGTTTATAAAAGCTACTCAAATTTCCTAATTGAACTAAGGCCTAATCCTGGCTTATTCTGTGATACCAGGGCTAAATATGTATAAGTAATATAGTTGCTGGGCCTTCTTTCAGTGTAGGTCAATGAATCGCAAAATATAAACATTGAAACTTTAGTTATATGGGATATAACATCAGCTAGTATGCTGGGTGATTAATTCATTATTGTTCTCATCAATTAGCAGATTAGCCCCAATAATCAGTTAACGAGCCATCCAGGTGGTACAAATGGTTTTCTTTTTGGCTTTAAAAGACATGTTTGGTTAGAAACTTTTTTGTAGTTGAATTGGCTTTCTTAGTAGCTCAGTTAATGTTATAGAATGGGTTTGATTAAGATGACTGTTTTGGTAGTTCTTTATCACCAGTTAGTATGGCATGGTGAGTTTAATTTTTGTTTGCTTTTAGAAGGTTGATTTGTCTGTTTTTTTTTTAAATGTCAAATGTGTTTCTCAGTATTCAGCTGCGCAGTCGAAGATAGATCCTTGGATTTCTCATTGAGTGATGTTGGGAGAATAGTTGGAGAAAAAGGTTTGTAGACCTGTGATTTTAACATACTCTTGTAACAAAGTAATATGAGTTTATACTAACCCATTTACATGGTTGTTTTTGCTATTAGCAAAAAAAGAAAAAAGAAAACTATTTCTCTTTCTCCCTCTCCCCAGAATATTCTAACTTCCAACTGCAGGGAACTTTTAGCCAGGATGATGCTGAGGGGTCTGGTTCTGTCAACGCCACCTTCAGCCAGGACTCTCCTGAGGGGTCCAGTTCTGTCAACACCACCTTCAGCCAAGACTATGCTGAGGGGTCCAGTTCTGTCAATGCCACCTTCAGCTTGGACTCTCCTGAGGGGTCTGGTTCTGTCAACGCTACCCTTAGCCAGGACTCTCCTGAGGGGTCGGTTAACGCCACCTTCAGCCAGGACGATGCTGAGGGGTCTGGTTCTGTCAATGCCACATTCAGCCAGAACGATGCTGAGGGGTCTGGTTCTGTCAATGCCACCTTCAGCCAGGACGATGCTGAGGGGTCTGGTTCTGTCAATGCCACCTTCAGCCAGGACGATGCTGAGGGGTCTGGTTCTGTCAACGCCACCTTCAGCCAAGACTATGCTGAGGGGTCTGGTTCTGTCAACACCACCTTCAGCCAAGACTATGCTGAGGGGTCTGGTTCTTTCAACGCCACCCTTAGCCAGGACTCTCCTGAGGGGTCGGTCAACGCCACCTTCAGCCAGGACTCTCCTGAGGGGTCGGTCAACGCCACCTTCAGCCAAGACTATGCTGAGGGGTCTGGTTCTGTCAACGCCACCTTCAGCCAGGACGAAGCTGAGGGGTCTGGTTCTGTCACACCACCTTCAGCCAGGACGGTGCTGAGGGGTCTGGTTCTGTCAACGCCACCTTCAGCCAGGACGATGCTGAGGGGTCTGGTTATGTCAACGCCACCTTCAGCCAGGACTCTCCTGAGGGGTCTGATTCTGTCAACGCCACCTTTAGCCAGGGACTCTCCTGAGGGGTCTGGTTCTGTCAACGCCACCTTCAGCCAGGACGATGCTGAGGGGTCTGGTTATGTCAACGCCACCTTCAACCAGGACTCTCCTGAGGGGTCTGATTCTGTCAACGCCACCTTCAGCCAAGACTATGCTGAGGGGTCTGGTTCTGTCAACGCCAATTTCAGCCAAGACTATGCTGAGGGGTCTGGTTCTGTCAACGCCACCTTCAGCCAAGACTATGCTGTGGGGTCCGGTTCTGTAAACACCACCTTCAGCCAAGACTATGCTGAGGGGTCCGGTTCTGTCAACACCACCTTCAGCCAAGACTATGCTGAGGGGTCCGGTTCTGTCAACACCACCTTCAGCCAAGACTATGCTGAGGGGTCTGGTTCTGTCAACACCACCTTCAGCTAGGATGATGCTGAGGGGTCTGGTTCTGTTTTAGCCCCTTTCTATTTAACTTGTCAAGATTCTTTCTAACAAAATAAATGATCTCTTTTGGAATGGGTTTCATGGTTTGGTTTGTCAACTCCTTTCTTTTAGATTTGCTAAGGTTTTACAGCCACTTGGATTAGTTTGATTAGATTTTAATCTGTGATTCTGAATGACAGTATCCACACTGGCACAGTGATTGATAGCAGCACATTCTCCTCAGTACATTGTGTTCATCCGCGCTGTGCCTTGTAGAAACACAACTGCAGATTTCGAACAAAGATGGTGACAAAGAGGGGAAAAATACCAGACTGCAGCTTTAAGCCTAGCCCCAGACTAAAATGCATGTTTGAGTAGCCTAGTTTTATCTGAAAGCATATTAAATGTCAGTGCTATTGTTTTGTCTCAAGATGTACACCAGTAGTGTTTTTTTTTTTTTTTGTAAGGCACATTTATAAAAGCTACTCAAATTTCCTAATTGAACTTAAAGCCTAACCCTGGCTTAATCTAAGCCCTGTCTGTGATACCAGAGGGTTGTTCCATAAAACAAGATTAGAATACCAATATAACGGCTTATTTTGGTTAGTCAGACTTATTGTTGGTTGATTCGGTTTCATAAAGCAAACTTAAAATAGCTCAAACTCAGTTACTCTGGCAACTTATGCTGGAAATGTAGCCTGGTCCAGGGCAGGCTAACTGGCAGGCTAACTGTCAGACTAAGCCTCAGTTGTTGCAGAGGACCTCTAACACTGACCAATAGGAACACAATGATATTACCACATTTTCACTCTCTCATACCATTATTTGACTTTATTAACCAGTATCAGTCCAAAAATAAATATACAGTAAAGAAAATCAACTTAAAAAAGGCTACAATGATAAATGAGACAATATAGACCAACAAACGTGTTAAATTGTATAATAAATGTTTGTTAACGTTGTTATATATATATATATACATATACACACACACAATATATATCCTATAGGTTTTCTTTTCTTACTGGCTGAATGTTTTGTGCCCAAGATTTAATTAGATTTAATTAGAATACATATCTCTCTGGTTTTGTTTGGCAGCTGTAGTAAATTTTTATGGTTATTAGAAGACCATTAGAACATTACAATCTAAAATAAAATAAAAAAGCTTATTAAAGCAAAAGTTAAAATCACAAAACTTAAAATAAATAATTACAAAAGCACAGACTACATTTTAACTGGTAAGATGAATCTGAGCTAGTAATTGGCTTGATTTACCCCATTACAATAGTCCCATTACAGTTATTTCTATCATAAAAATATACTAAATTGTAAGTTTAAAATTCTAAATGAGGCACATCTAATGTCCAACAACAAATATTTTAGCAAATATATATATATATATATATATATATATATATATATATATATATATATGATATATATATATATATTATGTGCTTTATTATGTCTTTCAATTCAAACACATTTAACACAATTACAGTTCCTTTAAAGAAATAATATTTTCCCCCAATAAATCTTATTTTTCCTTCTAATTGTTTAATTTTTGTGATAATAACCACCAACACATAGCAAGTAATATTATTTAAATATCAAATATTCAATATTAAATAAGTAAATAAATAAAATACCAAATAACTAGAATTAAAAGGGAGGGAAGGTTATTTGTGTTATGTTGCGGGTCAATTTGACCCGTTTAGATTTTCTAGTTGTTGGAAATACTGGTTAACCTATGTTTTTTTTTCTTGATATTTTGTGACTTTTTCTCATTTATCATCATGAACATGCATGCAAAGTTTCAACATGCTGATGTGTTTTGACATATACAAACAAAATTACTATTACGTTCGTGATGTTCCCGGGTCAATTTGACCCACATATTTTAACGCTCTAAGGCAACTATACCGACACAAAATAATAACATTTATTGGTTTTATTTTGTTATTGTGGCTTTTTACTACCTTATGAAGCTAAAGAATGCAATTTCTATACAAAAAAATATTTTGTCAGCCACAGATTGTAAAAATTAGCTATCATTTATTTTTCACACACGGTGTGACCCGAAACAAGCGGGACTAAAATTTTGCGGCAAATGTTTCCCCATCGGAACGGCCCCGGTGTGTAACACCAGGTTGGTTCCGGCCGCTTGCGAGTCATCAGAAGAGCGGCCATTGATGAGGAAATACACAACAGGTGTGCACGAGAGCCCCGCGATCAATGATTGGGACACGTATGAGGAATCTGGCTGATAAAAAGGGATCACTGAGACTGAAGAAGGTATTCAATTCAGCTGGAGAGACAGGATGATACGATCGGAGTTGTTGTTCACAGGGTTGGCTATTGGACTTTTACTCATCGCTAGTGATGGCAAAATGAGGCTTCCTGAACCACTGAGACCTCGCAGCCCATTGCTTCACCCAAAGGTTCATTACTCGAAGCTTCATTCATTATTGCTCACTAGTGACACCTAGCTACTGTGCAATGATATAGCAGACAAATTAAGTAATTCTGAACCAATGACCTGAGCAGACTTATGATTTCCGTATCCCGATCCCCCATTTCATTTATTTATGTATTTTCTTCTCACTGTAATATCTGTAACCTTTCATTTGCAATAATTGTCCATTGCCTGGGTATAAAATACAATATGTATCTTTCTTTGACTGAATTTACTTGTGCAGACACAACTGTCACACACACAATTCATTAATTATTCATAAATTGTTTGGATAGTGCCAGTATGAACAACAAAAGTGAAACGAGTGCAGTGCTTATGTTGGAGGGAGTGTAATAAAGTAAACTGCAACAGAATAGTCTGGGGTGGGAAAAGTTAAGAATTGTTTCTGGGAGGTTTTGTGCCGTGAATGGTTAAAGTTTTAGTGCAGTGTTGTGTTGTGCTTATGGGACTGTGGATATAGAGGAGTTTGCAGTTTGGGGTGGGTGAAGGTAGGATTACCATTGATTTTTATTGAGAAACAGATTTTTTTCAAGTGTGTTGGGGTTTAGACAATTCCTCTTCTTGGACAAAACCTCTCCAGCCTTGGAAAATATCCTTTCACAAGGAATAGAGGATTCAGGGGAACATAAAAATGCCAGTGCCAGCGGGAATAAATGAGGATACTGATGCTTCTGTTGAGCCCAGACAGGGGAGGATTTCCTCTTCCTTGCTGGCTCCATTACCAGGAAAAGTAACAACAAGCAAACACATCAAAAAGGGCAATCCGAATCAAAAAGCAGTCCAGTCCAGATCCAAAAATCCAATCCAAATAATCTTATCTAATTAATATATTAATAATATAGCTACTCCCTATAATATAGCTACTATAATTAATAATAACAATTTACTATAACTATTCTAACCTGATATAATTCAATAATATACTGCCCTAGCACATATATGACACAATAATGACAATGAGAGCTAACGCTCTTACTCTGACACTACACATGCTTCTACTACTCCTGCCAACACCCACAAGGTGGTGCGAGTTTCGAACCCCCTTTATCTGGAAGCGACACCCAGAACGAACCGATGACGTATCCACACAAACCGAGGCCTCGTTTGTCATGAGTCATGTGATTTTCACGTTAACAACACAAGCCTCGAATTGCGGCTTCATCTGGCACGCCCATTTTTTCTCGACACAAGCTCTGACGCCTCGGTTCAAATGTCACATCACTATTCATCGCATCCAAGGAAGATCACTGAGGAGTGTTGTTCCAACTGGAGGGAGAGGAATTGGGTGAACTGGAAACATCGCTGCACTTAAGAAAGATAAGTACTCATTGACTTTACTCAAGCCTTCAGTATTGTTGTTTTATGGATATGAGGAATGGAAGATGTGTTAATGGAGAAAGAAATACTGCATAAAATCCAGACTTGTGGATAACTGGCTCACGATCGTTTGCTCTCTCCTCCCAGTATTTATGTGTGTGCATCACCTCTATCCCAGATCGCTGTCCCAGTGTGCTTGGTCAAAGTGCTGAAAATGAACCGTTAATCGTGTGTCTCCCGGGTCTCCAGTTCACCCCTGTGACACCCAGATCCCGTTTAGGATTGTGGCAGAGGAGCCAGGTTAGAGTGTGAGCGATGGCCCTATTTCACCCAGTGTGTGCAGTGTTGAAGTTGATGTGTATCACGGAAGTTTTTTTGAAGTGAAGAATTATTGAGTTTGGAACATAATCTTGCTGTTGCTCACAACTCTGACCCTCACGGTGCTGTCCAGTCAAAGGGGAATGGAGAAGACCAGACCAGCTTGAGTGTGTCCATCCAGCTGTACGCCCTATCTTGTTATTGAAGTTCTTCCGAAGAGGAACCATACAGGCCTACTCACCTCGTCTGGCTTGAGTGTGTCCATCCAGCTGTACGCCCCTATCTTGTCACTTGAAGTTCTTCCGAAGAGGAACCATACCGGCCTACTCACCTCGTCTGGCTTGAGTGTGTCCATCCAGCTGTACACCTCTATCTTGTTATTGAAGTTCTTCCGAAGAGGAACCATACCGGCCTACTCACCTCGTCTGGCTTGAGTGTGTCCATCCAGCTGTACACCCCTGTCCTGTCACTTGAAGTTCGTCTGAAGAAGAACCATACCGGCATACTCACTTCGTCTGGCTTGAGTGTACCCACCCAGCTGCAAGTTCTTGTCTCTGGTCACTTGAGAGTTATTCTGAAAGGGAACTATGCCGACCTACTTACCTGACGTGGCGGAAGTGTGTCCATCCAGCCGTAAGCCCCAGCTCCCTATCACCTGGAATTATTCCAACAAGGGATCTCACCTGTCTCTGTCCCTTGCTACTCGAAGTTGACCCGAGGAGTGACCGTACTGACCCACCTACATCGTCTGGCCAAAGTAGGTCCATCCAGTCGTAGGTCCATCCAGTCGTAAACCCCGTCTACCACTACTTGGAATTACTCCAACGAGGGGCTGTCCCTTCCCCCTTGTCTTGTTGGGCCGAGAAGAGCCCTGGTGCGAGCTAGATCTCGACCCTGCTGGGTGGGTCCCATGGAATATTCTTTGATTTTAGAGTTGCACATATCTTTTCAAAATGTATACTTTTGTTCTTAATTTCATGTTATCCTTTCCATAATGTACTGTATAAACTAAATCTAACCAAACCTTCTGGCTTTCTCCAAAAAAACAATTATTGCTTTAAAAGCTGTAATTCTCAGCATTCTAAAAAAGTATACGTCATCTTTATTAAGTAGCCTAGGTCCTAAACCCAAAACTATATTTTGTATATTTATTAAATTTGGTTTCTTAAAAAAATCTTCCCTGAATTACTTCTATTAAATTTTTATTATTATTTTAAGTATAAAATATATGAGTGTAATGAAGTATAAGTTCACTGCAACTTATCCAACATCCTAAAGATAAATTATTATAATTAGAAGATATTTATGGCGTTATAAAATATTGCATAGCCTATTTATTTTCCAAGCAATATGTAGCCTATATTAGTCAGAATTATTGTGCTCCTATTTGGCACGCAGCAGCGCTCGTTCAATGTGAAGTTTAGCAGCAAAATGGAAATATTTGCACGACTTTCTAAGATTTACAGATGGAGAATATTCCTGTGAAATGTAAGTTTTGCTAACACCATGTCTCAAATGCATAAAACAGCACAAAATATATATGATGTGTGATGGTGGATCGATTTGATAATTTTCGATCAATTTTTATGAAACCGCTTTAGCCCCAACTTATTTGTTAGGTTCATTCAAGTCGGGTTTTGGAGTTTAATCCCCGCTTTTCTTAGCGTCTTTTATGGAACAACCCTCAGGCCTAAGTATTTGTGTTGTTGGGCCTTCTTTCAGTGTAGGTCAATGAATCACAAAAGATAAACATTGAAACTTTAGTTCTATGGGATATAACATCAGCTAGTATGCTGGGTGATTAACTCATTATTATTGATCTCATTAATTAGCAAATTAGCCCCAATAATCAGTTAACGAGTCATCCAGGTGGTACAAATTGTATTCTGTTTGGTTTTTAAAGACATGTTTGGTTTGAAACTTTAGCTTGTGTGGTTGAATTGGCTTTCTTAGTAGCTCAGTTCATGTTATAGAATGGGTTTGATTAAGATGACTGTTTTGGTAGTTCTTTATCACCAGTTAGTATGGCATGGTAAGTTTAATTTTTGTTTGCTTTTAGAAAGTTTATTTGTCAGTTTTTTTAAAATGTCAAATGTGTTTCTCAGTATTCAGCGGCGCAGTCGAAGATAGATCCTTTGATTTCTCCTTGAGTGATGTTGGGAGAGTAGTTGGAGAAAAAGGTTTGTAGACCTGTGTTTAGTAATATAACGTACTCTTGTATCAAAGTAATATGAGTTTATACTAACCCATTTACATGGTTGTGGTTTTTGTCATTAGCAAAAAATTAAAAGCGATTTCTCTTTCTCCCTCTCTCCAGAAAATTCTAACTCTGTCCAACTGCAGGGAACTTTTAGCCAGGATGACGGGTCTGGTTCTGCCAACGCCACCTTCAGCCAGGACGATGCTGAGGGGTCTGGTTCTGTCAACGCCACCTTCAGCCTGGACGATGCTGAGGGGTCTGGTTCTGTCAACGCCACCTTCAGCCAGGATGATGCTGAGGGGTCTGGTTCTGTGAATGCCACCTTCAGCCAGGATGATGCTGATGGGTCTGGTTCTGTCAACGCCACCTTCAGCCAGGACGATGCTGAGGGGTCTGGTTCTGTGAATGCCACCTTCAGCCAGGACGATGCTGAGGGGTCTGGTTCTGTGAATGCCACCTTCAGCCAGGACGATGCTGAGGGGTCTGGTTCTGTGAATGCCACCTTCAGCCAAGACTATGCTGAGGGGTCTGGTTCTGTGAATGCCACCTTCAGCCAGGACGATGCTGAGGGGTCTGGTTCTGTCAACGCCACCTTCAGCCAGGACGATGCTGAGGGGTCTGGTTCTGTCAACGCCACCTTCAGCCAGGATGATGCCGAGGGGTCTGGTTCTGTCAACGCCACCTTCAGCCAGGACGATGCTGAGGGGTCTGGTTCTGTCAACGCCACCTTCAGCCAGGATGATGCTGAGGGGTCTGGTTCTGTGAATGCCACCTTCAGCCAAGACTATGCTGAGGGGTCTGGTTCTGTCAACGCCACCTTCAGCCAGGACGATGCTGAGGGGTCTGGTTCTGTCAACGCCACCTTCAGCCAGGACGATGCTGAGGGGTCTGGTTCTGTCAACGCCACCTTCAGCCAGGACGATGCCGAGGGGTCTGGTTCTGTCAACGCCACCTTCAGCCAGGACGATGCCGAGGGGTCTGGTTCTGTCAACGCCACCTTCAGCCAGGACGATGCCGAGGGGTCTGGTTCTGTCAACGCCACCTTCAGCCAGGACGATGCTGAGGGGTCTGGTTCTGTCAACGCCACCTTCAGCCAGGACGATGCTGAGGGGTCTGGTTCTGTCAACGCCACCTTCAGCCAGGACGATGCTGAGGGGTCTGGTTCTGTCAACGCCACCTTCAGCCAGGACGATGCCGAGGGGTCTGGTTCTGTCAACGCCACCTTCAGCCAGGACGATGCCGAGGGGTCTGGTTCTGTCAACGCCACCTTCAGCCAGGACGATGCTGAGGGGTCTGGTTCTGTCAACGCCACCTTCAGCCAGGACGATGCCGAGGGGTCTGGTTCTGTCAACGCCACCTTCAGCCAGGACGATGCTGAGGGGTCTGGTTCTGTCAACGCCACCTTCAGCCAAGACGATGCTGAGCGGTCCGGTTCTGCCAACGCCACCTTCAGCCAGGATGATTCTGAGGGGTCTAGTTCTGTCAACACCACCTTCAGCCAAGACGATGCTGAGTGGTCCGGTTCTGTCAACACCACCTTCAGCCAAGACTATGCTGAGGGGTCCGGTTCTGTCAACGCCACCTTCAGCCAAGACTAATGCTGAGGGGTCTGGTTCTGTCAACGCCACCTTCAGCTAGGATGATGCTTAGTGGTCCGGTTCTATTTTAGCCCCTTTCTAGTTAACTTGTCATGAGTCAAGATTCTTTGTAACAAAATAAATGATCTCTTTTGGAATGGGTTTCATGGTTTGGTTTGTCAACTCCTCCTTTCTTTTAGATTTGCTAAGGTTTTACAGCCACTTGGATTAGTTTGGCCTGTCTATTGAGGTCCGGTTTTGCCCAATAAGTGTTGAGCTGTGAAGTAGAGTGAACATTATTGGACTATGAAAAAGTGTCTACCTTTTTTTACAGCTGAGTGAATGATTAAGGAGTCCTACTTGTGGAAGCAGTTTGAAGGAATAGTTTGCCCAACATGAAACTAGTTTACTCCCCATATTACTCTAAACCCTTGTCTTTTCATCCATGAAACAAGGCTGAAGGGTATGTTTGTGGCTGTAACTGTCAGTCACAAAAAAGCCACCCATTAAAAATGATAATGATCCAGGAGTAGTCTGAGATTCATGTGACGGATTTCTGAGCTCCCCTTCAACACTGATATAGAATTCCCTGTAGCTATAGTAGAAAGTTGGCTGTATGTCTGGCAGATGTGTCTTCAGTCTAGGTTTAGACGGTTTCTGGAGAAAACATTAGCAAATGTCTTTCTTTCTAACTAATCTATCTTTCTTTCTAACTAATCTATCTTTCTTTATATATTTATTAAAACATTTTTTTTTCTTTCAACTAATCTATATTTCTTTCTAACTAATTTTCTGTCTTTCTAACTAATCTTTCTTTCTTTCCAACTAATCTACATTTCTTTCTATCTATGGTAATCTTTTTTCTTTCTTTCTAACTAATCTTTCTTTCTTTTTTCCTTTGTCTTTCTAACTTTTCTTTCTTTTTTTCTTTCTTTCTTTCTAATCTTTATTTATTCCTTTTTGTCTTTCTAACTTTCTATATAATCTCTCTTTCGTTCTAGATCTTTCTTTATTTTGTCCTTTCTGTCTTTCTAACTTTTCTATCTTTCTAAATAATCTTTCTTTCTTTTTCTTTCTTTCTAACTAATCTTTCTTTATTTTTTTCTTTTGTCATTCTAACTTTCTAAATAATCTTTCTTTTTTCTTTCTTTTTAACTAATCTTTCTTTCTTTCTTTCTTCATCTCTTTCTTTCTTTCTTTCTTTCTTCATCTTGTCCTTTGTCTTTCTAACTTTTTTCTATCTTTCTAAATAATCTTTCTTTATTTTTTTCTTTCTTACTTTTTTCTATCTTTCTAAATAATCTTTCTTTCTTTCTAATCTTTCTTTCTTTTTTTCTTTCTTTCTTTCTTTTCTAATCTTTCTTTATTTTTCCCTTTCTTTCTAAGTAATCTTACTTTATTTTTTCCTTTCTGTCTTTCTAACTTTTCTTTCTAAATAATCTTTCTTTATTTTTCCGGGCGTTTTTCGAGACGCGGGTCCCGCTGTTGCCAAGGCACGGCGGTGACTCGTATCGTGGGGTTCGCAGACGGATCTGACAGTGGGGCTTGAGACGGGCTCAGCTTTCACCTGCCAGATCCAGTGCCTTTTCTCAGGGAGAAGCACGCTCTGCGTTTCTCCTCCCCGCGATGAGGCCCTTATGCTGCGATTTTCCAGTTCCGAGGAATTGGTATCGTCGTTAGTGTTTTGTTAAGAAAACACAGAACAAAACAATAAAGAATATATATATATATATATATATATATATATATATATATATAAATGATTAAGGCAGATGTTAATGAGTTTCTATAATAAATAATTAAGTCAGCTCAAAACTCTGTTGAATAAAGAGGAGCTTATAAAAGGAGGTTTTATCTAGTGCTGTTGCTAAGTTAAAGATTTACTGGCCAGCAACATTATGACAGTGAGAATATAAGGAAAACTCTATATCTCAGCCTCCTCGTCGGGGATTGCCGTTTTTTCCCTATCTCCACACTGAGGTGTGGAATAAACCGGTTTCTATTTATGTGTTTAAATCCCCAAACTTCTACTATAGTAATGTTATGGGT
Source organism: Phoxinus dragarum (assembly GCA_033366665.1). NCBI lineage: Eukaryota > Metazoa > Chordata > Actinopteri > Cypriniformes > Leuciscidae > Phoxinus > Phoxinus dragarum. Next base: position 71,886 of record JARPMJ010003457.1, on the reverse strand, counting down.
TTTAGTATCATGGTATGATAGAGCCTCGGATTAAAGAGACGCTTGCAAGCTATCTCTCTCCTGAGTCGGCGTCATTATAACCCTGATGTTACCCACCAGCCATCATAAATAATAGATAAATATTATTAGGCAGCACTGGTCGGTAAAGTATATATATATATATATAAGGACATGGATGAATGTGAGGATGTCAGCGCTGACGCTATTCGAGAATTGCGTCGCGCAACAGATATACCGGGGAGGGGCGGTTTTGAGAAATCGTTTTTCCTCTGCGTCCTCTGGAGGGCGACTCTCTGAGGAGGGTCGCAGCGCTGCCAGTTCGGTTGTTTGCTGCTGCTGGTTTTTTCTGATGTAAAGAAAAATAATATAAAACATGTCTGTTCTTCTGAACTCTCCCGCTTTCAAATAAACAAAGGAATAAACTATTCAGCGGCGTTCCAGAGGTTTCTTCCTCACCGATCTAATGTTCCTGAGGCTGCTGGGCGGAAGCCTACTAAAGCTCCTCGCAGCATAAAGTGCTGCAAAACAGTGAGGTCGCCATTCGGGCTCATCCACAATCGAGAGGGACCTGGGTGGCGGTCGCAGTCTAGCCAGTTAGAGATATGCATGATCTGAGGACTGTTTTATCTCTAAAAAAGCTAAGAGAAAGAAAAGAAGAAGCCTGACGCTGAGGCTGCAGGCTTCTGAGGGTGGTCCCCTCCGGGGTAGGACGGTTTTGAGAAATCGTTTCTCCTCGGCGCCCTCTGGGGTGCGACTCTCTGAGGAGGGACGCAACGCTGCCAGTTCGGTTTTCCTGCCGGGTCGCCTTTCAGGACACCGAGGTGTCAGTGTCCCCAAACGATCCTCCGAGGAGGGTCGTAGAGCAGTCAGTTCGGTTTCCCTGCCGGTTCGCCATTTCAGGGCGCCGAGGTGCCTGCTTTTTCCAACGATCCTCCGAGGAGGGTCGTTGGAACTAAGATAGTTAGAGGTAGGCAAGATCTGAGGACTGTCGTTATCTCTAATGAAACTTAGACAAGAAGTCCTGACGCTGAGGCTATCAGGCTTCTGAAGGTTCCTCCGGGCAGGGACGATTTTGAGAAATCGTTTCTCCTCGGCGACCTCTGGGGTGCGACTCTTTGAGGAGGGTTGCAGCGCTGCCAGTTCGGTTGTTGCCTGCTGGTTCGCCGCTTCAGGGGCAACGAAGTGACTGTTCAACCAAATCCAGAGGCCAGTCTCCAGAGACTGGCGCCCTTACTAGAATTTCTGGCAGCGTGGAAACTACTGCCACATATTTCTCAATGGGTCCTGCACACTATAGAAGGGTTACAGAATTCAGTTCAGTTTGCGTCCAACCAGATTTCTAGGGGTCCTCCCCACAGTGGTGGACCCCGAGCAGGCTCTGGTTATGGAGCAGGAAGTACTGACACTTCTGCAAAAGGAGCAATAGAAGGGGTTCCTCCTCCCAGCAGACAGTCAGGGTTTTTCAGCCATTATTTCATTGTTCCGAAAGAGGATGAAGGGTTGCGTCCTATTCTAGATCTGCGTCAATTAAACAGCAGGTTTCAGAATCTTAAGTTAAAAGTATGCTTAAGCTAATATGATTGTGTCACAGATTCAGTCCGAGGACCGGTTTGTCACAATAGACTTGAAGGACGCTTACTTATCTATCCATCCTCATCACAGGAGGTTCCTGAGGTTTGCTTTCGGGGGCGAAGCATACCAGTATCGGGTTCTTCCATTCGGCCTATGTTTATCACCCCACACCTTTACAATATGCGTGGATGCAGCTCTGGCTCCTCCGAGACTCCAGGGCATTTGCGTATTATACTATCGACGATTGGTTGATCCTAGCTCAATCTGAGCATATGGCAGTTCGGCATCGAGATATCGTCCTGTTTCATTTAAAGATGTTGGGGTTGCGACTCAACACCAAGAAGAGTGTGCTCCTCCCTGCTCAGAGGACCACTTTTCTAGGTGTGCTATAACGATTCGCCGTAAATGGGGAAAACTAGGCCAGTCACTCACTGTGAAGCAGTTTCAGACTGTTGGGTCTCATGGCAGCTGCGTCCAACGTAATTACATTTGGCCTTCTGTACATGAGACCCCTGCAGTGGTGGCTCAGGACCAAGGGGTTTTCTCCGAGGGGAAAATCCGTTTTCACATGATCAAGGTCACGCGGCTATGCCTACCTGCCTCAGTCATGTGGAAGAACCTTGGTTCCTCGCCCAGGCCAAGTGTTGGGGTTTCTTGTTGACGCATAATGTGATGGCGGTATTCCGAGTATCTCTATACTTCCTGTCAGACCCGAGAGGTCACCAGAGACCACTGATGGTCTCGTATATCAGAGCAGATATCCTGTTGAGGCAGGGGTTGAGGCCCGGGGAATGGACACTTCACCCCGAGGTGGTGGAGCTCTTTTGGGAGAACTTCGGTAAAACTCAAGTCTACCTTTCGCATCGTTTATACAACGTATTGCCCTTTGTGGTTCTCCCTGACGCATCCAGCTCCGCTTGGACTGGATGCGATGTACTAGGTGTGGTTGAGGCTACACCTGTATGCATTTCCCGATATCTTTGCTCCCGGGAGTTCTGGAAAGGGCTTGCCGGGTAGGGGTTCGTCTATTTTAGTAGCCCCATTCTGGCCGGCCCGAGAGTGTTTCTCAGACCTACTGTCCCTTCTAGATGGCTCTCCATGGAGATTCCGATCAGGAGGGACTTAGCGTCCCAATCAGGGACACAATATTTCCCCCTCTTCCGGAGTTATGGATACTGTGGGCTCGGCCTCTGAGGGGGCCCAGCTCATAGATTCAGGTCTCTCGACCGAGGTCGTGGAGACCATACTCCAGTCTAGAGCTCCCTCCACGAGAATACTGAATATGCATTGAAATAGACACTGTTCTGCCTGGTGCGGAGAACACTTTCTGAATCGTGTTATCTGCCCTGATGGTACAATACTTAATTTCTGCAATGAATGTTTCTTTGCTGGGTTACCTCTGAGGAGAGATCCATATGTCATTTTCTCCGTGGTACATGAGGCTGAGGCCTGCACGTACTTGGATTTGCACCTGGTATGGTGATAGTTTTTCTTCACCCCAGGCCGGGTTGGATTCCTTGGTCCCTTCTAAATTTGCGGGTCATTTGTGCTGCAGGCCTTCTGTCCTCCACCTAATACCCCAGATCAGGAAAAACTTAATCTGTTATGCCCTGCCCGGGCTTTGGATGCTTATGTCCACAGAGCTGCCCTGTGGTGTCTTTCTTTCTTTCTTTCTTTCTTTCTTTCTTTCTAACTAATCTGTTTTCTTTCTTTCTTATCTTTCTTTATTTTTTCCTTTGTCTTTCTAATTTTTCTTTCTTTCTTTCTTTCTTTCTTTCTTTCTTTCTTTCTTTCTTTCTTTCTTTCTTTCTTTCTTTTCTTTCTATTCTTTCTTTCTAACTAATTTATTTTCTTTCTTTCTAACTAATTTATTTTCTTTCTTTCTAACTAATCTTTCTTTATTTTTTCCTTTCTGTCTTTCTAACATTTCTTTCTATCTTTCTAAATAACCTTTCTTTATTTTTTCTTTCTTTCTAACAAATTTTTCTTTCTTTCTAACTATCTTTCTTTCTTTCTTTCTTTCTTTCTAATCTTGTTCTTAATATTTTTCTTCTTTCTTTCTTTCTAACTAATCTGTTTTCTTTCTTTCTAACTAATCTTTCTTTCTTACTAATCTTTTCTTCTTTCTTTCTTTCTTTCTTTCTTTCTTTCTTTCTTTCTAATTAATATTTCAAACTAATCTATATTTCTTTCTTTCTAACTAACCTATAATCTATCTTTCTTTATAACTAATCTTTCTTTCTAACTAATCTTTCTTTCTTTCTTTCTTTCTAATCTATATTTCTTTCTTTCCAACTAATGTATCTTTCTTTCTAACTAATCTTTTTCTTTCTTTCTTTCTTTCTTTTTTTCTTCTTTCTTTCTTTCTTTCTAATCTATATTTCTTTCTTTCTTTGTAACTAATCTATCTTTCTTTCTAACTAATCTTTCTTTCTAACTGATATTTTTCTTTCTTTCTTTCTTTCTTTCTTTCTTTTTTTCTTTCTTTCTCTTACTAATCTTTCTTTCTTTCCAACTAATCTATATTTCTTTCCAACTAATCTTATTTCTTTCTTTCTTTCTTTCTTTCTAACTAATCTGTCTTTCTTTCTAACTAATCTTTCTATCTTCCTTTCTTTCTTACTAATCTATATTTATTTATTTCTAACTAATCTATCTTTCTTTTTAACTAATCTATCTGTCTTTCTTTCTAACTAATCTTTCTATCTTCCTTACTTTCTTACTAATCTTTCATTCTTTCTTTTCTTCTTTCTTCTTTGTAATCTTTTTTCTTTCTTTCTTTCTAACTAATATTTCTTTATTTTTCCTTTCTGTCTTTCCAACTTTTCTATCTTTCTAAATAATCTTTCTTTTTTCTTTCTTTCTAAATAATCTTTCTTTTTTTCTTTCTTTCTAACTAATCTATCTTTATTTTTAACTAATATATCTTTCTTTATTTCTAACTAATCTTTCTTTCTTTCAAACTAATCTATCTATCTATCTATCTATCTATCTATCTATCTTCCTTTCTTTCTTACTAATCGTTCTTTCTTTTCTTCTTTCTTTTCTTTCTTTCTTTCTTTCTTTCTTTCTTTCTAACTAATCTTTTTTCTTTCTTTCTTTTGTAATCTTTTTTCTTTCTTTCTAACTAATCTTTCTTTATTTTTTTCCTTTCTGTCTTTCTAACTTTTCTATCTTTCTAAATAATCTTTCTTTTTTTTCTTTCTTTCTAAATAATATTTTTTTTTTCTTTCTAACTAATCTTCTTTCTAACTACGATAATCTTTTTTCTTTCTTTCTTTCTTTCTCTCTTTCTAATCTGTTTTCTTTCTTTCTAACTAATCTTTCTTTCTTACTAATCTTTTTTCTTTCTTTCTTTCTTTTCTTTCTTTCTTTCTAATTAATATTTCTAACTAATATTTCTTTCTTTCCAACCAATCTTCACAAATCTAAGGTAGAACATTCAAACAATTGACATTAGGTACTTAACAAAATAAATATCTTTATTGGAAAACTAATTTCTTAGTTTCTGCATGTGCTAATGAGGGTCAAGTCTTGAAACAGGTTTGTGTTGACTTTGATATCTTCATGAAATGTATGAAAAACAGTAGCCTAAATACATTATTAAATACTGTAATTATATTCCATTAGTCCTTTAATACATTGTCTACAATAATAATATAATACAATTCAATATGTATATCCCACATGGTGCAGTTAATATTAATAGGCTAACGTTACAGTAAATCCATGGTAAATGATGGGAATGTGTAGACGGAAAATCTTCTGACTGTATTGTTGCGCACAGTGTTTCTCCTGTTCGTCAGCGCCGCTTCATCTGCCTTTAAACTGGTTTAACCCAGCTAACAGACTTTTGTTATAAGAACGTTCTCCAAACGTTCAGTGTTGGTTCCGGGAATGTGAAAATGTCCAGTTTTCTTGACGTTAGAGGAACGTGTTTTAAAAGGTACACAGAAAAAAATCCAGTGTTAAATGGACTTTGGATCAATGGATTGGAGTTTATTTGGCTCCAGCCTCAATAGTGTAAAGTGTTAAAATATGAGTGTTAAATTAACACTGAAGAGTATTAAAGTTAATGAGATAATCAAGTGATTAATTGAGTGATGAATGAGCATTATTGAAGACACCTGATGTTAACAAGCAGAATCACCAAAAGGAGAAAATATAATTGTTAAGTCACCATTATGGAGTGTTTGCTTTAGTTGGGCTCTTGACCCTTAAACTACTAACTTTAAATTTTGTTTGCCTGCTGTATGAGTTACGACAGCTGGATAAACAAAGAGATAATGTGCCCAGGTGATGTTGGATGGAAAATATTCATCATTTGACCTGAGTCACTAAACCTATAGTTACATTGTTGATTAAAGCAGCCCTCTAATTCTACAGCATATGGTTTTCAGCTTTTCTGTACAATCAAAAATAAGTTTTACTAATAGTTGTTCTGATAAAAAAAAAAAAAACAGACTTTGAACCAGTTTATTTGTTTAAACACACTTGACATCATTAATCAGCATATGAATCTCAACAATGGTGACAATAATAAAGCATGTGCATTCTGGGTACCACCAATCAAAACTCATCAATTGGCTCCCATCATGCATTGCTGTATGAATAAATTATGATCTGAATTGTCTTAGTAATTTCCATTTCCTAATCGAATATTATTTTTGTCACCATTGTTGAGATTACATACACTGATTATTGATGTCTGTGTGAGCCTAAGAGAAAGATTTTTTATTTATTAGAATATTTTTTATAACAAATCTTTTGGATAAATGTATATCGTCAATGGATCTTATGATGTAGATTCACTGTGATGCTATAATCAATAATATTAATCTAAATCAGAGATTAGGCTCTAAATGAGGTCAAATGATTATTATGTTAAGACACGACCACCATCACTTGATCACCTTTTTTTGTCCATCTGTCTGTTATAACTCAGTTACAACAGCATAACAAAATCTAAAGTTTAACATGTAAGGGTCAACTGGCCAACTAAAGTAAACACTGATCTCCATAATGGTGACTTAAAATTCGATTGATTTTCTCCTTCAGTGATTCTGCTTGTTAACATCAGGTGTCTTCAATAATCCTCAATCATCACTCAATTAATCACATAATTATCTCATTAACTTTTACACTCTTGAGTGTTAATTTAACACTCATATTTTAACACTTTACACTCTTGAGGCTGAACCAAACAAACTCACAGGAGAGTTAATTTATAACACTGGAGTTTTTTCTGTGTACCTTTTAAAACACGTTCCTCTAACGTCAAGAAAACTGGACATTTTAACATTCCCGGAACCAACACTGAATGTTTGGAGAACGTTTCTTATAACAAAAGTCTGTTAGCTGGGAAATCACTGAGACATTTGTGTTCTTCGCTGAATTCAAGCGCTTCTCACTGGATCTCGTGAGCGAGACCGATCAGAGTAAACGCATCTGCTCTAGAGCTCGCGCTGCGCTGCCGTTTGGACTTTGAGCCGAGCGGATATATGGTCCGTGTGGCACGCGGTTCAAATTAGTTTTTTCGTTCCGCTTTTGGCGCATTTAACATTATGCCGCCAGCGCATTTCCGGGGGGAAATGCAATGGTAGAACCAATGAATGAACGAGCATATGAATTTAAGACGTGGCTAAATGTAAATTATGACCTTGTATGGAAAAATTCGGATGTTTTTATGACTTTTTATGGCCTAAAATTCTTATTATTAAATTTATGACATTTTATGACTCCGCGGAAACCCTGTAAATAATCTTTCTTTTTTTCTTTTTTTTTTTTTTCTTCTTTCTAACTAATTTTTCTTTCTTTCTTCTTTCTTTCTTTCTTTCTTTCTTTCTTTAGCCTTCAAACTTTCTGGCTAGGCTTTTTTAAGCCAAATTAAAGTTTGCCAACAAACTTTTTTATCTAGTTTATTTTGTTTCTTCAGGAGCTGAAAGCCCCCTTGTAGGGAAGATGGCTGTCCTCGTCCCTTTTGGTGGTGGTGTTTTCTTCACAGAGTGTTTTGTCGTTGGCACCTGCCTCTCCCTCACTTGCACAACTCATGTGCGTGAGTGTGAGTGTTTGTGTGGAGTGTAATTGGGTGAGTGGTGTGGTTTTAGGATACTCACTGCTCAGCTAGTCGCCCTACTGGTAAGCCTCAGCCTGAAAGTGTCTTTTTTTCTTTTCTTTATTTCCATTTTTGGCCTGGTGCACACAGCAGTTGTGTAAACTTTTGCCCCGAGTCAACAGTTTTATACATTTTATATAGTATTGTTGTGAAAATAAAAGTGTTTTGTATTCATATCCACATAAGGAACCTGTGTGCCTTATGAAATTTCCCTGTTCACCAAAACGGGGTGGCGTAGTCTGCTCTTTATCTTGCTCCATTTTGTACATTAGTGTAATTTTGTGCCCTTGCAGTGAATGTGCATTACAAGTCCACCAGAGCCAAATGAAGAGAGACTGAGAGACGTAAGACTTTGGACGCAGGATTCCAGTGGAGGGCAGGGGCAAGAAGAGGAGGCATGAAAAAAATGAACAGAGGAGCCGTAATTTATCCATTTGCAACAAGAATAACCTTTATTTTGAAATAGTGTGGTGGCGATTTTATGATATTCATTGTCTTTAGTAAAATATGGATGATTCAACAGAATGTCACATGTGTGACTCTCACTTGTAGTGAGAGAAGATTCTTTTTATGTCCCTGGGGAGGCAGAAGGTTAGACACTCCAGAGAACAGACGAACAAGGACCTCTGACCTAGATGTCAGAAGGCCATTTGGTGAGGGGGGGCTTAGTGATGAATCTAAACTAGTGTTATGGCTTCCTTGTCTATGGAAAACCACTTGATGGAAAACTACTGTGGGAGGAAGGCTCTGCGGAGAAGGCCTTAAAACTTATAGATAAAAGGTGGTTCAGTCTGTCTGGGGGGTTGTCACTCTTCTGCACAGGGTAACAGCTGTGTATTAGACTGCTCCTATTCTTGCCAGAATAAATACTTCTAATTTTTATAATTTGACTCTGAGTCTCTCTTACGCAGTGATGTTTGTTTGATGAATTTCGCCACAACAATAGTGATGAACATGAAAAATCATGAAAGAATGGTAGAAACCTGAAAACTTGTTTTCATGACAAGAGTTCAAAAGATAGCATCCATTCCATTATTGTATAAAAAAAAGTCTGAAAATGTTTTAAATATAAGTACCCTGCCACATATGCAATGCCTAATATTGCAGGATTGTACTGATTAATGTCACTAGATGGCACCACAGCTGTAAAAACATATCTCAGAACCCACAAGTAAATAATAAAAAAAATGCACCACACATTAAGCAGTGCCTTTCACATTATTTATCTTATTTTCCCTGAAAGGCAACATCCATGACTCACTTTGATTTATTTTTACTTTGGTCTTCATTTTTTTGTTTGACAAAGCTATTAATAGAAAGACAAATGTATTAAGAAGGACTACTGTATCCTTTCAAATGGCTACACTGTTGTCCACATTTTTGGGGTTCAGGTAGGTGTAGGGAAGCTCCAACTTCTTGTTCCGCTTCTCGATGAAATGTGACAACTTCTTCAGATCCTTTTGAAAATCTTCAGTGAGCTTGCAGGGCACCTCCTCATCATACAGATTTTCTGGGAAATGTCCCAGAGGGTACTACGGACAGGGTATCAAGATTGTAATCGTAAATAACATGTTGATAAGAAACATGTTTATGACCATGAATTTCGGGTCAAAAATGGCCCGAAGCGTTTAAATAATTTTTTTTTTTTTAAACGTAGCTTCATCGGAATGGTCCGAAACTTGGTGACTTTATTGGTACTTGGTATATGAACACCCAAACAAATTGGGGACAGGATTTGATAAGTCTAAGTGGTCGTAAAAAAAATAGTCACACTCAGGACCTTCGGGTCAAAAATGACCCCCGTAGAAAATGAATGGGAAATTGGCAAAAATATGAAAATACATATAGAAATAGTTTTTTTTGTGCATACAATCTACAAATCAGCCAGGATGCAGAAGAAAAGGACTCAACAGTGAAGGGGTGAATCTCTAAAACATCAAGAGTGCAAAACAGACAAAAACACACACACACACTTATACACACAAAAACACACGCACACACAAATGAACACGTGTCATTCCAAAAGCTAATTTTGGGAAATGTGTGAAATAAAAACAATTGTTAACCAACCAAACAAAAAACTTTACAAAAATAGTCTTTGAGAATCTCTTATTATATATTAAAATCCACAACCTGAAAAAAAATAGGGAAATATGTGCAAAAACAACTAGAATTCACAAGCCTTTCTTAAAATATGATATTGCACAATAATTATGCTCACTACATCCACCAGATGGCACCAATCTGACTTCAAGCCTAGTCTCTACTTTAACCTGAAATACAGCATTAATAAAAAAATAAAAATAAAAAAAAAATCTATAATATTCAATGGGGAAAAATGGATCATAATTATTGCATAAATATTAATTATTATCATCAAATTCTCTCTAAACACCAAAGAAAAAAAGAAAAAATATTATTGAACAAAAATACATTTCATTGATTTTGCTGAAGAAAAAAATCTGAATCCCGCCCTCCGGGTCATTTTTGACCCGAAAGTCCTGAGTGTGAGTCATAAATTAAAATACCCTAGAGGGTTAACACACTTCGTATGACAGCACACTAAAAGCTCTGTAAAAGCCCACAGCAACACTATGCTTACAGTTTGCTAAATCTCCTTTGTAATGTAACAGTCAGGTAATGCAAACTAGAGGAATGAAAGCAGTGTAGGCAAGCCACTGTCAGCCAGAGTAATATGATGGCATACGCAAGAACACCATTCAGTTTTTTCACTTTTTCCCAGAAACATTAAATTGCAGTCTTTTAACATGTGCTAACTGATGGTGTAAAAACTCACATGGTCTGCAGCGTCCTTGCTCAGTAGTGCCAGGACAGCCATCAGATTCACCGTCGTGCTCACATCAGGTAGGGTCTCCAGGATCATGTTCTCAGTGGTCTGGCCTTTCTCCATGGGAGGGGGCTTTCTGAGGGCAGTGGGGTAGTTAGGCATCCAGCCGCCAAACTCATACTGGGGGGAAAGAATTGGTGAAAAATTTGATATATAAAGAATAACATGAGCACATAATTAACATTACTTAGGCCATGGGAAGTGGATATGGACAGGTTTTCTTGTCGTCATGGGCTACTTGCCCTAGGGCAGTGGTTCTCACACTTTTTTTAGTCATGCCCCCCTTAAACACTTGGGTGATGAACCCCTTAAACACTTGAAGTCAACAGTCTTAAGAAGAAGCAAGAGCGCCAACCACTATTCACGCACTTGAAAGCCGTTGTAACGGCTGTTTTTCTGCTGATCTCCTGCGCCCTCTGCAGTGTCCGTGCACCCCCACACTTAGAGAACCACTGCCCTATGGGTAATGTTAATAACAGAAAACAGTGTAAAGCTGAGTCGGCAAATATGGGTTTGTAAAAGGATGTTGAGCTCAATACCCCTTCATGCTGCTGAAGCTTGATTGGCTGGGATTGTTTATGGCTCGGCCCAAACCACTATGTTTGTTTCCCGTTCACAGAACGGTTTTTCTCAACAGAGGGTTTTTGAGCTCGAACACTGGATGTCACTGACGTATGCGATGAAACAAGATCTAAGTGCAGCAGTCTTTAACTTTAATTTCAAGAACAAACTCGAATCTTCACAAAACAGAATGTCATGAACGGGAACAAGCTCAGGAACAGAACAACCAACTAAACAAGACTTTATAACTGACAACTGGATAGGACTAAACAGGGCTTAAAGCAGCACTAGGTTACTTTTAACTTTTAAGCTCTTGGGGTCCCTCTAGAGTTGGGAAACAGTATTGTCCTCTACTACTGTCGTAAACCCTGTCCTACATGCACGTGCATTTGTTGACAACCATGATAGCCCTGAACACTGTAGGAGGAGTTCACATGCAGGTGTTCTGCTTGCGTCGCGTGTGAAATGTCTTCATCCAGGTACAGTGGCATATATTTCAGCATGTCATGATATGAATATAATTTCATGGTTTTATTTTTTTTCAAACGACAAATGATTGCGATGCTCACGTTTACAAGCCAGCGTCATTATAGTAGCCTAGTCTATTGGTTACCGTTTTACTGAATCTATATGATACTTCAATGCAATGTGTGGAGTGGTAGATAATAACCATATATCGTCAATATTATAATATTAAGAAGCTACTATAGATGAATCTGCAAATTTTACAAATCGATTTGCATTATACTAGCTTGAGGCAAGACAAATAAACAAATATCACAGACATGTTAGGTATCCTAAAATATGATTTTGTACATCTTATATATTGACTTGCAAGAATGTATCCCCTACCAAACTTGTACACGCCCTTTAGACATAGGCTTTCATTTGATATTTGAAAGTCCGCATCGGTCGGGCATAGGGTTGCCTTTGATTTGTGAAAAACCGGGACACAGATTATTAGTATTTTTTTGGGGTCTGAGTCTGAGTTGTAGGTTGTAAATAGTATTTTCTTTGACACTGGTGGCTCATCCGATTTTGTTGTGTTATCTTCCTCGTCCGTCTCTCCCCCCATTTCACACAATAGATGTAAATAGACAGTTTTTAAAAAGCTAGCTAGCAACTAAACTCACACTGTATCATCTTGGATGTGTGTTGATGCGCGCGCGCGACCGACCGACAGCACAGGCAGTTGCTAGGCAATAAGTTGAGCTTGCAATCAAATAAAAGTAAACGCCTGGCATTGGCTAATCCACTGTTTTACCCGTTTTTACCATGGTTTTTACCCGTTTTACGGACACAGGATTGGATGTACTGTACACAACTATGAAGAAAACACAGTAACAGTAGACGGAAATGGTTTAATTTGAAACCAGGAAATTCTACTTTAGAAGTACATTTTCACAAAAAACAGGACAATTCGTGTCCCGGGAAATAATATAAATTTTCCGGGACTGTCGCTCAAAAAAGAGAACAATCCCTGGAGAACCGGGACGGGTGGCATCGGGCACCCAGTGTTGATCCTCGTTCTGCCTTTAATGCGATCACTTTCTCGTTTCCTCTTTTTGCTTTCCTCCGACAAAACCTTTGCTTTCTTGCTTTTCTGTGCTGCTTCGTCCACGAATATAACATTTGGCAAACAAACGCAAGTTTGGCTCGCACGTCCGATTTTAAGGAAGTGGGAGTGGTGGTGGAAGTGACGTATATGCCGTAAAGCAGTCGAATTTTGTAGTTCTCTTTGTTCGCCGGTTACTACCCGAAACCCGAAGTTTAAAAGTACGATTAAAAACGCTACAGACCCCGTCAGGCTATGGCAGACGTGTCATTCAACCTATTGTAAGTCGATGTACCATCACAAGAGACTTGGAAATGTAACCTAGTGCTGCTTTAAGAACACCACAAACCACTGGTGGTGGTTGAGAATAGATTCCCTGATTTGATTGTAAAGCGCTTTGGGTGTACAGTAGTACATATGAAGAAGAAGAAGTAGTAGTTTTATTTATATAGCACCTTTCCGTAGCTCAAGGTCGCTTTACATTGTACATTACAATACATTTACACACCGCACACACATTACAATCACATAAGGATACATATTGTCACATTACCCAAAATACATGTTAAATAGATATGTTTTTAGCCGAGTCTTGAACGTAGCCACAGATGAGATATACGAAGTGAAAGGGGTAGTGAATTACATAATTTAGTAATAATTCTTACTAGGTCAAGAAAATATGATCATATAACACCAATTTTATCATCTCTACACTGGTTACCTATTAAGTTCCGTATCAATTACAAAGTATTGCTACTGACCTATAAAGCCCTAAATGGTTTAGCTCCTGTGTATTTAAGGGATCTTCTATCGCCCTACAATCCATCGCGCTCTTTAAGATCGCTAAATTCGAGGCTTCTGGTCGTACCGAGGATATCTAAGTCCACTAAAGGAGGGAGGGCGTTTTCACATCTAGCTCCTAAACTCTGGAATAGCCTTCCTGATATTGTCCGAGGTTCAGACTCGCTCTCCCAGTTTAAAACTAGATTAAAGACCCATCTCTTTAGCCAAGCATTCACATAATGCATCTCATACCTTTTATACTACAGTTAAATCAGATCAAATGCATTCATATTATGAACAGCAGCTACGCTAATTATTTCCCATCTGCCTTCTTTTGTTGTTATCTCGGGACGCCTGTCCCGAGATAACTCAAATAGCGTTCGTCAGCTCCAGTTATGTATCCAGCCTCTCATGGAGACTTCAGATCCCCAAAGAGACGACTCGACGCCTGTGACGAGACAACCCAACGCCGGCGATATGTTAGGCCCTAAATTTATGATTAACTAACTGTATTTTTGTATGTACATTTCTGAAATGCATTTTCTGTAAAGCTGCTTTGAAACAATATGTATTGTGAAAAGCGCTATACAAATAAATTTGAATTGAATTGAATTGAATTAATAATTCCATAATCAAAACGCATGCGAGGAAACGCAAACAACGGACTCTTACGATGATCATATCTCTGAAAGACAACAGCGCTGTGTTGAACAGACGACAGAGATTAATGTGTTTCCCATAAGTAGATCGTAGAACCATTGCCACCAATGATCTCTACAGTCAACTTGGCTCACGATGCTTTTGCGAAACGCAGCCCAGATCTGAATTAGCCTTTCGTGACATTTTAATTCTTATGGAGCTTATAATATGACAAAATGATTTGAATTTGAATTATTGACAAGTGTAATCTAACAAAATTTAGTATTATGTGGAATTTGAAATGGTTCTGAATTTGATTTCTTTAAACGAGTATTGAATATTGTTTTTATGGCCGAATTTTATAGACATGTATTTTCAAACAGCTGTTTTTTTTTGTTCTGAATTTTTCTTAAATACAGATTCAAGTTTTCAAGATGAAGAAATTCTGAGATTCAAATTTCTAGAAGTTTTCTAAAGTTCAAAACGCGGAAAATAAAGATCGTACAGGAAGTAGGTCACAGGTCATCCTCAGGGAAGAGTAGAGGATCTCAGAAAAGTCAAACGGAGCATTTTGGACAGTTACAGAGCTGCACTGCAGTATTTTGTGGTTGTTCAAGAGAATCCATGTATCATTCGTTCAGTCGTTTTTTTTATTTAAGAGTAGAAATATGAGAAAACAGCTTGAAAATTTGATTCTAATATTGTAATAATAGTCCTCCTAGGGGATGGATAGGCAGGGATGGCCTATCAGAGCTGGTGGTAAGATACATTTGAATGTCATCAGCATAGCAATGAAATTGAAGTCCATGTCTGCGTATGATGTCACCAAGTGGATATATATAGATAATGAACAATAGTGGGCCGAGAACTGAACCTTGAGGAACACCCTGTGTAAGCGGAGCATTGGCAGATCTATGGGGATTGGGATTTGCAATAGAAGACTTGAGTCTGATGGGAAACCATCTAGCCAAAATGGACAAAGTTAATGTTTATCATTCAATGGAATGCTAGAAGTTTAATAGGAAATGTACAGGAGTTCAAATGTTTTATTAATGAATTAGAGACAAAACCAGATACTATTTGCATTCAAGAAACTTGGCTGAAAACATCATTAGACTTCTTAATAGCAGGCTATGATAATATTAGAAGAGATGGTGGTTATTGAGGTGGGTGTGTTACAAACAGAATATACAGTACAAGATAATTGCAAAAGGTAAAGAACTAGAATGTATCGTAATAGAAGTATGGACAAATTAAGGTAATATTAAAATAGCTAATTCTTATAATCCATGTAAGAAACTATAATTGAAAATTTAGGAACTTCATGAGGAACTGTCAAAAACACTTAGAGGGTAAAGTTATTTGTTGTGGAGATTTTAATGGTCATAATACATTATGTATTAATTTTTAGGCTTCAATCTCGAAAAAGAAATATCTTTCCCGTAGCGTCTTTCGACGCAGTAGGAGAGAACTCTACGTAAGAGAACAAACCGTTAACTTCAATGGCACCATTATTTTCAAGTATTACGGCTGTATGTTAATGCCATCTTTTTATGAATGAAGGCCAGTATCACTGATATTAACTGATGTCTCATTGAAAAAGATTTTTTCCCAAATTTTAACAACGATCTTACAAAAAAAAATCTAATGAAGATAGTGTTACATTTCTTATGCAATATTTGAAAAATACAAATATATTTTATTATATACATACATGTATATGCATATATATAAATAAATAAATAAAAGGAATAGTATTATGGGTGATGCCATACTCCTAACTAGCAGGTGGCGGTAATGTAACGTAACGTACAGCTAGATGAATGTGTATGCTATTCGCTGGATTTGAGAAAGTGTGTGAGATTAAGATCACGGACTGCAGGTTTAATGGCTCTGTGTGATTGCGTGATTGGAATTGAATGGACTTGTACTAACTGACCTGACCATTGTTTACAGCGGCATGTTGGGCTGATGCAGTGAAGATCACCATGGTAACAAACTTGATAAGCTCTTGCAATGTCTGAAAAGATGATGGTATTCCTGGGAAGAAGAATGAAAGTTTATGTGAGGAACTCAGTTTAGGATGTTTATACATGCACACAATCACACACACTCACACTAAAATGGAAAGTGGAGCCATAAACCAAACTAATTTTGACTATTGACTTGGTTCAATTATTTTCCATAAGACAGTGAATTACAGTGAAGTTTACAAAAGTGCTTGTGCCTCAAAGCAAACACACATACACACACCATCTTTAACTGCAACAGCGCTGATAACGGATTGATAACACACCTGAGGAATCTCTTCCCAGGAAGCCATTGGTGAATATCTCACTGATCCAACACTGCAGCTCTGTGTCCTTCTGCACGTGTGCATCATGTTGATAGTAGTGTGACAAAAGACCTGCAACAAACCTGTAAGCAACCTCACAGTCAGATGTTTTCCAGGTTTACAGCTTTACTTTTTTTGTAGATTTTCTTTGCATTTATTTCTTAAAGCTGCAGTCGGCAGGTCTGGCAGATTGGGTGGACTCAGCCAAAGTTTTCAATGTCTACAACTCTCATGCCCCTCCCCCACTACCACCGAGCGCCCTCCCATCGAGTGTGTGCTCGTCAGTGCGTGTGCACCAGATTTTCTGTGAACGCACGCCCGTCTTTTCAGCATCGATCAACATGGAGTACTTACCATGTTTTCTTTTCCTTGGTTGTTTTGGACCTCCTAGCTCTGGTTGTTAACCGAGGAATTGGAAGCTTGTTAGTAGATTTTCTCTCCTCCATCACGCTTCATACAATCGAACACACCTGCGAACTTCAGGCGTGTGCATGTGATATTGTAACGTGCGCGAGGGGGGAGGGGGATCTGTGGCGTGTGCACGAACTGTGATTGACAGTCATATCTCACACCCCCCCCGTGCTGACTGGACCAGAAGAACCGGGAGCGGTGGATTTTTGCAAAACAAATAACAGGCTCCAGGCGGAGGTAAAAACACGTTTTTTTTCTAAAACCGTCTGATTTATGTTGTTCTGTCCGAGCATAGCTTTCATGGATATGATCAAAAAAATCTTGCTGACGGCAGCTTTAAGCAGGAATTTATTCAAAGCGACTTACAATACAGTACATGTACAGCATGTGCTTACTGACTAAACCCATGAACCTGTGTAACTGACACTATTTGTTGAAATATGAATCAGAAATTGCACCAGGATGTATTAGTTCAGGCCAAAACTGGATGCATCATGTAACACACACACACACACACACACACACACACACACACACACACACACACACACACACACACACACACATACTTGTTGATGATATCCCACAGTTTCCTCCCGTCATCTCTGTAGTAGTAGTTGGGCACAGTCTCCAGGCCTCTCTCAGAGATGTTGTCAGGAAGACAGAGGGCGCTGTAGGTCAGGGAGGCAGTAGCACGCTTCAGCAACTTTCCCAATGACTCTCCACCTACTCCTGCATACTAAGAGTGGTATCAATAACAGAGAGAAGACATGACATAAAGTTAGGTCAAAGGCTACTGTATAAACAAAGTTCTGTCACCACAAATCCCATAATAGTTTCCCCAAAATGTAAATAAAAAAATAATAAATTTTGTAAAAGTAATAGCAATCTTTTACTAGCAATCTACTGTTCAAGAAGTCAGTCATCACAGAAAACAATAAAGAGCCATGAATGAATATTTTATACCAATCTTACAAGATATGTTTGCAGGTACATATGATAGTGAACTGAACTAAAACAAAAAAACTTTAGTGCCTCTTTAACCATGACATATGCATACCTTGCTAAGGGTCCCATCCATGGATATCAGCTGATTCCGGGCCATGATGTTGATCTGGAGCGTGTATCGGATATGGGGAAAGAGGAGCTACAGAAGGAAAAGTAAGTAATTTAACACCCCTGTTGTTCTATGAGCCCTCACTGTTCACACATCAAACCAACTCATGCGTGACAGATTCCATACCTTGTGAAGAGGATGTGGAGAGGGAAGATTGCGCAACGTGGCCACGGTGAACACCTCTGCCAGCAGGTGAGTTCTCAGCAGGTGAAAGTCAATCTCGTGAACGGCAAACTCTGCGTTTCGGACGAAGATCTTGGCCAGTTTCCAGTCGACCTTTGAATCCGTTGGAAGGAAGATGGGATTGTCTTTGCTGGGCTGTTGCCTTAACTGCACAGATTAAATTTGAAGATTCGTGAAATGCTACAAACAGTTTCTGAGGGAATCTGGGGTAATTCTTTTTAATTTTGTAATTCTGTATTTAATTTAATAAAGACTGACTAGTTACACAGCAAAATCCCCAGTGTTAAATTAACACTCTCAGATTTTATATGAGTCCACACTCAGAGTGTTATAAGTAACACTGAAGCAGTGTTAAAGTTAATGAGATAATTAAGTGATTAATTGAGTTATTATTGAGCATTATTGAAGACACCTGGGGCCCTATCTTGCACCCAGCGCAATTGACTTTGAACACCGACGCATGTATCATTCCTATTTTGCACCCGCGCACAGCGGACTTTTCCCTCCACAGACGCACGTCGGTAAATTAGGGAATGAACTTGCGCTCGCGGGGGCGGTTCAGCGCAAAGAGGAGGCATGTTCCGGCGCAAAACTTCCCTGGTGCTATTTTCCAGTTTTAGAAAGCAATTGCGCCACTGACCAGAAAAAAAACAGTCTAAAGACAGTGGCGCGTTGCGCGTTAGTCATATGGTCTTTTAAGGGCGCGTGCTTGGCCATAATGTAGTGTGTTAACGCGCACTTTGATTCTCTAATATAAACAGACGCAGCAGTTTTCATTTTTGCAAATCATACATTATTACAAGGAAAAATATTAACACACGAGGGAAATCATTGTTGTGTCCGTGAAGATGTGAAAAAGATCTATCTAGATTTAAAAAAAAAGAAAATCTAGATTAGGCTACACATTTAGACATTAAAAGCCTGTTTAAAGCAGCACTCAGTAAGATCGGGATTTCTTTGTTGTATCCTCGCGTTTTGCTCGGAGGTTTCTTTCTAGAGCTCCCCCCGCAGCTTCTGAATAGATATTTGACAACAACTGTTAAAAACTCGCTGGCTATTCTCAGACACTAGAGGCTTAGTAGATCAACGACATCAAAGCAGATGGGAAACTCTTTGCAACGTCGTCTTCATTCGGGTTCCAACAGCGTGAGGGAGCGCAATAATGACAGCATTATAGCAGATTTCTTTTTGCAGTAAAGCAATTCTTTACCTCGCGAGACTTGGGATCACACGATACTTCCAGACGAAGAGGCCGGCGGGCCGCCGGCCCAAAGTTGCAAACGCTGTTTTTCCGCTCACGGGCACCAGGAGGGTGCGAAACCACCACCATTCAACCCAAAATAAGTAATATAACCATTCCAGTGACTCCGAAGTTGATCAGTTAAGGTAAAAAAGTTACTTAGTTCACCTTTAACCGAAGCTAATTTGGGTGGGTTTCTCCCATCCCATTGTCACTTCTCTGTGTTTTACGGTCCTGACGAGAACTTCAGCCTCCTCGGCTGTGAACCGCTCCTGGCGTGCGCCGGCAAATCCGCCGTTATAATAGCGATCCGCCATGGAACAAGCACGCCTGCTCTTAAAGGGAATGTGAGAGGACGCTCTGATTGGTTTATTTCATGTTACGCCCAAACCACACCTATGAATAATGAAGCTACTTCAGACCAACCCCTTTTAGATTTGCGTCAGGCGCAAGAGTCGTTTATCCCGCCGGGAAAATAGCAACAGCGCCGGGGTCCGCCCACAAAGTTACTTGCGCTTTGCGCTTTGACACTTGCGTTTCAGATCGTTAAAATAGGGCCCCTGATGTTAACAAGCAGAATCACTGAAGGAGAACATTTTAAAAATAAAGTCACCATTATGGTGTTTGGTTTAGTTGGACTCTTGAACCTTACGTTTTTATCTTAACATTTTGTTCGGTTACTGTAACTGAGTTATAACAGCCAGATGAACAAAGAAAAATGGTGATCTGATGGAGTTGGTTGTGTTTTGACAATCATTATTTGACCTGAACTTATTGATATAATCTTATGGATTATAGCAGCACTGTCCTTGTAGAACATACCATTTAAAGCCTTTTCAATGAAATTCAAATGATCAAAACAATTACTAAAAAAGAACCTTCTAAAAAAATTATTCTATATAGGCAGACACAGACATCAAGAATTCACGTATGAATCTCAACAATGGTGACAAACAGATCACCTCTGAACATAAGCTCATTATTTATTCATGCAGCAATGCATGATGGGAGCCATGAATGAGTTTTGATTGGTGGCACCCAGAATGCACAGCAACATGCTTTATTATTGTCACCATTGTTGAGATTCACAGGCAGATTCTTGATGTCAGTGTGTCTAAAATAAATAAATAATTATTTTCAAACAAATTTTTATAAATTATTTGGATTACATTGTAAAATTGAATGATATTACGTTTTTCAAGTACAGTGCTACTATGAAGTAAACATAACCCAATATGAGTTCAGCAGTCAGATCAAATGATTGTGAAATAATGACGATTATGTTAAAACACAACCAACTCCATCTGATCATCTTTCCTCTTTGTTCATCTGGCATTTATAGCCTAGGTACAGCAGCCAAACAAATTCTAAAGTTAAAGATTTAAGGGTCAAGAGCCCAACTAAAGAATACATGGATCTACATAATGGTGACTTAATATTACGGTTTTCTCCTTCAGTGATTCTGCTTGTTATCATCAGGTGTCTTCAATAATGCTCAATAATAACTCAATTAATCCCTTAATTATCTCATTAACTTTAACACTGCTTCAGTGTTACTTATAACACTCTGAGTGTGGACTCATATAAACTCAAAGCAGTGTTAATTTAACACTGGGGATTTTGCTGTGTAGTTCTGTTTCGGTCCAAGCACTTCGACATCACCCTGGGATATCGCTTCTTGAGCATTTCCCAGCTGAAGCCAATTCCAATCCCGCTACATGCTCACTG
The DNA here is from genome assembly GCA_033366665.1 of Phoxinus dragarum. Classification (NCBI taxonomy): domain Eukaryota; kingdom Metazoa; phylum Chordata; class Actinopteri; order Cypriniformes; family Leuciscidae; genus Phoxinus; species Phoxinus dragarum. The sequence goes on along the minus strand of JARPMJ010003457.1, from coordinate 50,799 downwards.
AGCGTCGGGAGCAATATCCTATACAGGGTGATGTCTTGTGTTCTCCCTCAAAGACCAGAGGTTTTATTCATAACCCGTGGATTTCTGCACTCCGGTACGCACCTGAATGGCGATGGGCAGCATCCTGCCATAAGGGCTGCAGTACAGCAGGACCAGGGGAGCCGTGAGATACTGCTGCCGGTCATTGACAACGTTTCCCACCAGCCCGTCCAATATCTTATAGTCAGACAGGAAGATGTTCCCTTTCTAGGTATGGCGATAGATCATACCAAAGAATGAAGAAATACAGGAAATTAGACAAAACCAAAGCAAACCAGACCCAGTCATTCCAAATCATCGCCGGTAGCAAGTAGTGTACCTCCATCTCCTGCTGCAAGCTGCTGCCCCTCAGGGAGTCTCTGACCATGTCATCCGTGACGGGGAACTTCTCGGGCAGAGTTGAGCAGATCTGGATCATCATGGGATTGAGGCCATTCAGAAATTGGTAGCCAAAGAACTCGTCCTCATCCCAGTGCTCCTCACAGTATTCTGCAAAGCATGCCGAGTCAGAACATATCCCTCACGGAACGAAAATATATTCCCCATATGAATGATCAATATATTCAATGGTTTAACAGCATATTTGAAAATATACAGAATAATATATTGTGTTAATATATTAAAATGTATTGAATAATACATAAGGAATTGCCGTTTTTCATATATTTTCATATATTACATACCATAATGTATGTAACTTTATATTCAGTAATACACTTGATAATTTATAGATGTATATGGGATCAGATATGGTATTGCATGTGTAACATATTGTAGATATATGATTAATTACTCATACAACATCAACACACACATATATAGAGAAATATATAATGTAATATATTAAATGATTTACATTACAAGTGTTTAATATTTTCAAGTTAGTTAACAAAAGCACAAGCACACCTGCATGTACTAAAGTGTTTAGCCAAGAGACTATCACTGTGCTGAGGAGTGCACTGCCATTACTTTATTAAATATAAGAATTATAGTTATAAATATAGCTGCAAGCAGCCATTACGGGGCCAAGCGCAAAAGCAGACGACGAGACATGCCAAAGTGGCTGGGAGTGTGAGACCAACTGCAGCTAGGAGCAATTTGAAGACATTTACATGTTGGGGAAATGGTTGAAAAATCACATACATTAACTGAAAATATGATTATTACTTTCGACCAATAGGTGGCGCAATTACGAAACTGATGTGATGTGGTCAGAGTGAAGTGACAATGACACATACAAAGTTTGGTGTCAATCTGTCAAGGCATTGCAGATATAAAGCCTGAATAGTCATTTTGGCATCATGCCTCAACTTTGCATCTGCGGTATATGAAACCGGTTTCGTCTATCAACACGAAATCCATAACTTTTACTCGGCACGGTCTGGAGATGACAAGATCCAATTTTGGTGAAAATCGGACGTTCGGTCTAGGAGGAGTTAGAAAAAGTAGGTTTAAAAATAAAATAAAGATGGCGGACAGGAAGTTTGACTAACTGTGGCAAAATTGGTATCTATGTTTTCAGCATAACCCAAGGAATCTATTGAGATCAGTGTGATTACTATAGGCAAATTTATGCAAAAGTTGTTAGCATTTTTGGAAATTTCATTATAACTTTTGACCAAAAGGTGGCGCTGTCTCATAATCTTTTAAATACCTTTAGGGCCTTGTACTGATGACCCATACTGAGTTTTGTAACGATACGTTCATGCGTTCATAAAATACAGCATTTTAGCACATCATTCAAAATGGCCGACAGCCAAAATGGCCGATATGGGAAAATTGGATATCAGTCGACTCAGCATGACGCCCTGAATCTAACGAGACCACTTTTGTGATTTTTGGACAAACCGTTCAGAAGTTATAAGCAAAAACATAAATTTTTCATATCTCCGGACCAGTAGGTGGCGCTGCGCCGAAACGCAGCTTGTCACCTCAGGTCATGCTTGTGATGACATGTACCAAATTTGGTCTGAATCCAATAAAGTGTTGTGGAGATACAGCCTTACATCTGTTTTCACAAGCACTACGTAAAATTTGTTTGTGCGTTTATCAAAAACGGTTAAGCGAATCAACTTGAATTCCATAACTTTTTGTCGGCACTGCCTGAAGATGATCTGGTGCAATTTTGGTGAGAATCGGACAAACTGTCTAGGACGAGTTCGCAAAATCAGTTTTTTTGGACAATTCAAAATGGTGGACATATTTTTGTGACGGAAAATTGCGTCATAGGGTGCAATCGAATCGTCATGAGCTCAGGAATCAGAGGGAAAAAGAATGTTGTTGATAGGCCTTACGGTTTAAAAGTTATTAGCATAATATAAGTGAAACTTTGGACAGGTGGTGGCGCTAGAGGGAATGAGTTAGAGACACCAAAATTGGAGCAATTACTGTTGGGATTGTCCTCTATCAGAATGTCAAACCAAAATAAGTTTCCCGCAAACGGTTCTATAGGCTGCCATAGACGCCCAGTCGGAAGAAAAAGAAAAAGAAGAAATATAGCTGCAAGCAGCAATCACCGGGGCCAAGCGCAAGCAAGACGACAAGACATGCCAAAGTGGCTGGGAGTGTGAGACCCACTGCAGCAAGGAGCAATTAAAGACATTTGAAGATGAATTTTGGCAAAATGGTTGAAAAATCACATACAATAACTAAAAATATGATTATCACTTTCGACCAATAGGTGGCGCAGTTACGAAACTGATGTGATGTGGTCAGAGTGAAGTGACAATGACACATACAAAGTTTGGTGTCAATATGTCAAGGCATTGCAGATCTAAAGCCTTAATAGTCATTTTGGCATCATGCCTCAACTTTGCCACTGCGGTATACGAAAACGGTTTTGTCTATCGACACGAAATCCATAACTTTTACTCGGCACAGTCTGGAGATGACACGATCCGATTTTGGTGAAAATCGGACGTTCGGTCTAGGAGGAGTTCGAAAAAGTAGGTTTTAAAAGAAAATAAAGATGGCGGACAGGAAGTTTTACCAAATATGGCAAACTTGCTATCTATGTTCTCGGCGTGACACAAGGAATCTATTTAGACCAGTGTCATTACAATAGGCAGATTTATTCAAAAGTTATTAGCATTTTTGGAAATTGTATTCTAACTTTTGAGCAAAAGGTGGCGCTGGTTCAAAACTTATCAGGCTCATTCAGGGCATTGTACTGATGACCCATACCAAGTTTCGTAAGAATGCATTCATGCGTTCAGAGAATACATCAATTTGGGACAAAATTAAATGTGGCCGACAGTCACAATGGCCGATTTTGGAAAATTGGATATCAGTCCCGGAATGACATTTTGGGACTTTTGAGCTCAACAGTTCCTTAAAGATTAAATATGTTTAATGCATTCTCACATGAGTTAAAGAGGGGGAAGTTGAGTCACTTAATGAAGAGAATTTAAAAATGTATACATTTTTAATATTATGATGAATATGCTTGGGACACCCTAATTGACACACCATGTCATTGACCCAGAACATAAATGACTGGTTTTGCATAATATTATTAATAATTATAATAATTAATTACATTTATATAGCGCTTTGTCTGATACCTCAAAGTGTTTTACATAGGGGGAATCTCTTTAACCACTACCAATGTGCAGCATCCACTTGGATGATGATGCGACGGCAGCCATATTGCGCCAGAATGCCCACCACACACCAGTTTACTGGTGGAGAGGAGAGTTGTGTGGTGGATGACGTGTTGAATTTAAATCGAATGTTGTGATGACATGTCAGTCAGTGTCACACTATATTATTCTTATTTATTTAAATTACTGACAAATGCAAGGTGTCTTCAGTCACTGAATAGCTGTTTTTCAATATGTGTTCTTGTCTGTACTTTTGTTCTTGTTGACTTGTGAAACGTCATCAGTCGCTGCACATGTACTGTTCCAATTGAAAGTTCACATCTAGCCAAGTCCAGTTCAAATCCCCGGATGTGTTCTTGATCTGCCCCTTTTACCGAGGATGCATCGAGAGGTGACCACAGTCTATGGAGGTGACTTGTGCGGTCTTGAGACCATAGACATATATACATAGACGCCCTATTGGTCGTTATATAATTAGTAATAGTAGGCCTAACGTTAGTTGACCACCGGAGTTAACGTTATCAGATGTTGCTAGTGAAAGGTGAGACATGAGTTGACATGATTATTATTGTTTATTATTACTGTTTGATTTGCTGTATACTGTTTGTTTATTTTATTGACTATACAATAAACTATTTACTATTACTTCTCACTTTATCTTTTATTTACTATTTGCATTGTACTGTCCATATGGTCTTAAGGGATCCATTGGACCTCAAATGACTTTTGGTCACACACACACACACACACACACACACACACACACACACACACACACACACCACACACACACACACACACACACACACACACACACACACACACACACACACACACACTCTCTCTCTTTGTAACATGTTGTTCAGGTTTGATTCTAATCATAATGTAACATTATTGAAAAACGGTTGTTGTTTTTTCAGTAAAAAAAAAAAAAAGCAAAACTTTAACAAACAGTATTTTATTTTTGTTATAATTGGGATTTTATAATAGATATGAATCCAACTGAATCCAACTTTTTAAACTCCATCTTTCAGTAATTCAAATAGCATATGCATAGTGGAGGTCTATAGCCATCTAATGGTTAAATTGATTTATTAAATTTTTAAACTGTATTTTCCAAAACATCTTACATTTAACCTTGTAAAATTTTCCACTGTATCCCCAGGAATAAAATGTAAAATCTGGGTCTTTTATAAAGTGAATTTAACATAAAATGCTTTTTTTTTTTGTGTTTTTTTTTGTAAAAAGCCTATTTAAATAAATATTTATTTATGTATAGAAATTAAAAAAATATCACAAATCCTCCAAAAACTGCACAAATGTTGAGTAAAAACATTAATAAATAGAGTAAAATTATATTTGTTTAAAAAAAATCTATTGTTCTGTTACAAAAATAAATGTTATTGTCTGGGGTCCAATAAACCCCAAAACACACGAGTGTCACTTTTTTTGAAGATTATCAGAGGGGTATATAAAGGATCCATCATCCGTATTGTTATTGTATATTTGGAGTAGGCCTATCCATCTGTAAATGGAGTAGGCCTATCTATCTGGAGTAGGCCTATCTATCTAACTATTTAATAAATTCAGGACTTTAGTAGCTCAGTTAGATAATTAGAGATTGTTTTGTTTCATGGCGTTTTTGTTGTACAATGTAGCATAATTTTGCTGTGAAAAGTTATGAAATGACGTATTTGTGTATCTTTTTAACCATATTAACATCTTATTTTGAGAACGTGTAACGTTGAGATGCATGTTTGCTGAATTGACGAATGTGCGGCCGATCGTTTCACAGCTGGGGTAATATTTTCCGAATGTCATGCAGTGCTGCGACATTTTACATCATTAATTTATGCTTCTTCATTTTTCCATTATAAATAAACTCGGGGTTTTACACTACATAATGATAATTCACTGTATTTCAGTAAGACACGGTTCCGAAAGTGACAAATAAGACAATAATAGGCTACCAAATAATACAAGCCCTGGCCATTGTTTTTTTTTTTGTGTGTGTGTGTGTGTTTAGTTTTTTTGCGTACAATGGGAATTTAAAACCTGCAGTGCTGAAAAGTGGAAAAAAAATAATAAAACAGATATTATTATGTCGATCTATAGCAAATATGATTATTTATGTGCTCAATTTAAGTAAGTAGGTATATAAATAAGTAGCTATTTGAAGTAGGCTGTTAGGCTATAGGCCTATATGCACAGATTTACAGCGGTGATTTTTTTTAAATAGTTAGGCTACAGATATAGCCTATGCCAGTGTTAATATTTTAAACTATTTTTAACAGGTAAACAACAAGGACATATGTGTTTGCCATTAAACATTTATTTGCACTTTGTGCCAAAAAATGCAAGCATTGGAGAACAAATCTCGTTAAAAAATCAACAAAAAACGGTCGTGCTAAAAAATCAGAGCACTAAAATCAGCTGCTTGCGTTCGGGTTTGTCCGATGTCTTTCCTTTAATACAGCGATTTATCATAATTTGCGTAAAATCCAGAGTTTGAGCTGATCCACCGACCGACCTGGTGGAAATATGAAATGGTGCTGTCGGTGCTGTCACCAAGCGTTCGTTTTTAAACAATAACTTTGTCTATTCTGTGTCTTAACAATAAAACATTATCCAATAGATCTTAACTAAAATTACCATGGTAAACCGATAATATACGATTAGAGTTAGCATTTAATATTTCTTTAATATGGACAAATCATTCACAAAAATAGTATATAAAGAATGCGCATGCTCAGGCTTGAATCAGGCCAATAAGATTGCTGTATAATAAGCCAATTAAATTGGGGGTGGGCGGAGCGACACGTGTAACCCCGCCCCAAAGTGTCGCCCCGCCCCATCGTCCAGACTGCACTCTGGGGTACTACGATCGGTTCGGATCATAGACAGTATATAAGATAGAGTAGTGTCGTGGACTGTTGGACGGACGGCGCCATTTGGTAAAGCGACGTACGTCTTCGGTAAGAAGTTTTTTTAATGTGTCGTCTAAATTATCAGAAAAACTGTATTTGTCTTTGTATTTGTAACATTTTCCTGTTAGATGATTTTGAAAAAGTATCTGTGGTTGTGTGGTGTAACTTAAGTTAATGGTAACGTTAGGCTACGCATTTTGTTTAATTATTAAATCCATGGAGCTTAAAAGAGGTTTGTAAAAGTGATGTAATTATGAAGTTATTGCTTAATGTATTATTTGGCGAATATTGTAATGTCAAAGATCGATTATGGATATGGGTTTTGTTTTGCATCTGACATATAACGTTAGCCTACAAATGTGTTAAACTGCATTGTTGGAATGTGTTTGGTGAAATGCTTTAGGCTACTTTTTTATGCGTTTGAGACGTTTAATTATTTGTTTATCAAATTGAGTAATATGCTGTTTTGCGATTTTGAGATGTCGGCGTTGTGTATTGTGGTGTGCAGGGAGCGATTTGTAACGTTAACGTACATGTCAAATGTGTGTGCTTTGCACAGGTGGCGCCGGCGCCATTATGCTATCTTAACTTTATTTGCAGAGAACTTTCAGTTTTTTCCATGACTGTCATAAGTGACGTATTGTTTTAATGCGGGTCATTTTTTATGTAGTTGCAGGTACAGTTATGTGATTGGTTATATTCATAAATATTTATGTTACTTGGTGTTGTGGGTCTGATGTAACGTATTTAGCTGACAGTGATAGGTTTTGTTTTAAAAAGCAAATGAAACCAGTTAGTTTGGTGTTTTGATATGATTTGTAGTTATAACTAGAAAAAAAGTTTGAGACAAACTTTAAGTTGGCTTGAAAAAGCCAGACATGAGAGATTGATGAAGTTTAAAGTAGTTAGAAGTTTAAAGTAGTTTAAATTTTGATCGATAGATTAGTTAGAAAGAAAGAAAGATTCGTTAGAAAGAAAGAATAGTTAGAAAGAAAAGAAGATAGATTATTTAGAAAGAAAGAAATATTAGTTAGAAAGAAAAAAGAAAGAAAGAAAGAAAAAATTGAAAGAAAGAAAGATTAGTTTGAAAGAAAAAGAAAGATTAGTTAGAAAGAAGGAATGAAATATTAGTTAGAAAGGAAAGAAAAAATAGTTAGAAAGAAAGAAAGATTAGTTAGAAAGAAAGATAGATAGATGAATTTAGTTTGAAAGACAGATAGATTAGTTAGAAAGAAAGAAAGAAATATTAATTTGAAAGAAAGGAAGAAATATTAGTTTGAAAGAAAGAAAGAATAGTTAAAAAGAAAGATAGATTAGTTAGTTAGAAAGAAAGAGATTAGTTAAAAACAGATTACTCTTTGTTAACACTTTGTAGTGTTATATAGTGTAGTGTTGTGTAGTGTAGTGTTGTGTAGTGTTGTGTAGTGTAGTTAGTGTAGTGTAGTGTTGTGTAGTGTTGTGTAGTGTAGTGTAGTGTTGTGTAGTGTAGTGTTGTGTTGTGTAGTGTAGTGTTGTGTAGTGTAGTGATGTGTAGTGTTGTGTAGTGTAGTGTAGTGTAGTGTTGTGTAGTGTTGTGTGGTATAGTGTAGTGTTGTGTTGTGTTGTGTTGTGTTGTGTAGTGTTGTGTAGTGTAGTGTAGTGTAGTGTTGTGTAGTGTAGTGTTGTGTAGTGTTGTGTGGTGTAGTGTAGTGTTGTGTTGTGTTGTGTTGTGTTGTGTAGTGTTGTGTTGTGTAGTGTAGTGTTGTGTAGTGTAGTGTTGTGTAGTGTAGTGTTGTGTTGTGTTGTGTAGTGTTGTGTTGTGTAGTGTAGTGTTGTGTAGTGTAGTGTAGTGTTGTGTAGTGTAGTGTGTGTAGTGTTGTGTAGTGTAGTGTTGTGTAGTGCAGTGTTGTGAGTGTTGTGTAGTGTTGTGTTGTGTAGTGTAGTGTTGTGTAGTGTAGTGTTGTGTTGTGTAGTATAGTGTTGTGTAGTGTTGTGTAGTGTAGTGTGTGTAGTGTAGTGTACTGTAGTGTTGTGAGTGTAGTGTAGTATAGTGTAGTGTAGTGTAGTGTAGGTTGTGTAGTGTTGTATAGTGTTGTGTAGTGTAGTGTTGTGTGTGTTGTGTAGTGTAGTGTAGTGTTGTGTAGTGAGTGTGGTGTAGTGTAGTGTGTAGTGTTGTGTTGTGTAGTGTGTGTTGTGTAGTGTGTGTGTGTGTAGTGTGTAGTGTTGTGTAGTGTGTGTGTAGTGTGTGTGTAGTGTTGTGTAGTGTAGTGTTGTGTTGTGTAGTGTAGTGTTGTGTGTGTAGTGTAGTGTGTGTTGTGTGTGTTGTGTAGTGTAGTGTGGTAGTGTGTGTGTGTGTGTGTGTGTGTGTGTGTAGTGTTGTGTAGTGTTGTGTAGTGTGTGTGGTAGTGTGAGTGTTGTGTAGTGTTGTGTGTGTAGGTAGTGTAGTGTAGTGTAGTGTTGTGTAGTGTTGTGTGTGTGTAGTGGTAGTGTTGTGTAGTGTGTTGTGTGTGTAGTGTAGTGTTGGTAGTGTGTGTTGTTAGTGTTGTGGGTAGTGTAGTGTTGTGTAGTGAGTTGTGTAGTGTTGTGTAGTGTTGTGTTGTGTAGTGTAGTGTTGTGTAGGTAGTGTGTGGTGTAGGTAGTGTAGTGTGTAGTGTTGTGTTGTGTAGTGGTGTGTGTTGTGTAGTGTAGTGTTGTGTAGTGTTGTGTAGTGTAGTGTGTGTTGTGTAGTGTTGTGTTGTGTAGTGTTGTGGTTGTGTAGTGTAGTGTTGTGTTGTGTAGTGTAGTGTAGTGTAGTGTTGTGTAGTGTTGTGTAGTGTAGTGTTGTGTAGTGTAGTGTTGTGTGGTGTAGTGTAGTGTTGTGTAGTGTAGTGTTGTGTTGTGTTGTGTAGTGTAGTGTAGTGTAGTGTAGTGTTGTGTAGTGTAGTGTTGTGTAGTGTTGTGTAGTGTTGTGTGTGTAGTGTGAGTGTGTAGTGTGGTGTGTTGTGTTGTGTAGTGTAGTGTGTGTGTAGTGTAGTGTTGTTGTGTAGTGTAGTGTTGTGTAGTGTAGTGTAGTGTGTGTGGTGTGGTGTGGTGTGTGTAGTGTAGTGTTGTGTAGTGTAGTGTAGTGTAGTGTAGGTGTGTAGTGTAGTGTGTGTGTGTGTGTAGTGTAGTGTGTGTAGTGTAGTGTAGTGTTGTGTAGTGTGTGAGGTAGTGTGTGTGTAGTGTAGTGTGTGTGGGGTGTGTGTGTGTAGTGTTGGTGGTAGTGTAGTGTAGTGTGTGTAGTGTAGTGTGTTGTGTAGTGTAGTGTTGTGTAGTGTAGTGTAGTGTAGTGTAGTGTGTGTGTAGTGTAGTGTTGTGTAGTGTGGTGTGTGTAGTGTGTGTAGTGTAGTGTAGTGTTGTGTGTGTAGTGTGGTGTAGTGGTGTAGTGTTGTGTAGTGTAGTGTTGTGTGTGTGGTGTGGTGGTGTGTGTGTAGTGTTGTGTAGTGTAGTGTTGTGTAGTGTAGTGTAGTGTTGTGTAGTGTAGTGTAGTGTAGTGTAGTGTAGTGTTGTGTAGTGTAGTGTTGTGTAGTGTAGTGTTGTGTAGAGTAGTGTAGTGTTGTGTAGTGTAGTGTAGTGTAGTGTTGTGTTGTGTAGTGTTGTGTAGTGTAGTGTGTAGTGTAGTGTAGTGTAGTGTAGTGTTGTGTAGTGTAGTGTAGTGTGGTGTGGTGTGGTGTGGTGCAGTGTTGTGTAGTGTAGTGTTGTGTGGTGTAGTGTAGTGTAGTGTAGTGTAGTGTTGTGTTGTGTAGTGTAGTGTGTAGTGTGTAGTGTTGTGTAGTGTAGTGTAGTGTTGTGTAGTGTAGTGTAGTGTAGTGTTGTGTTGTGTAGTGTAGTGTAGTGTTGTGTAGTGTAGTGTGTGTGTAGTGTAGTGTAGTGTTGTGTAGTGTAGTGTAGTGTAGTGTTGTGTAGTGTAGTGTAGTGTGTAGTGTAGTGTAGTGTAGTGTTGTGTAGTGTAGTGTAGTGTAGTGTAGTGTAGTGTAGTGTTGTGTTGTGTAGTGTAGTGTAGTGTAGTGTTGTGTAGTGTAGTGTGTAGTGTTGTGTAGTGTAGTGTGTAGTGTAGTGTAGTGTAGTGTTGTGTAGTGTAGTGTTGTGTAGTGTAGTGTGGTGTGGTGTGGTGTGGTGTAGTGTTGTGTAGTGTAGTGTTGTGTAGTGTGGTGTGGTGTGGTGTAGTGTTGTGTAGTGTAGTGTTGTGTAGTGTAGTGTAGTGTGGTGTGGTGTGGTGTGGTGTAGTGTTGTGTAGTGTAGTGTTGTGTGGTGTAGTGTAGTGTAGTGTAGTGTAGTGTTGTGTTGTGTAGTGTTGTGTAGTGTAGTGTTGTGTAGTGTTGTGTAGTGTAGTGTTGTGTAGTGTAGTGTAGTGTAGTGTTGTGTAGTGTTGTGTAGTGTTGTGTAGTGTAGTGTTGTGTAGTGTAGTGTTGTGTAGTGTTGTGTTGTGTAGTGTAGTGTAGTGTTGTGTAGTGTAGTGTTGTGTAGTGTTGTGTAGTGTAGTGTTGTGTAGTGTTGTGTTGTGTAGTATAGTGTTGTGTAGTGTTGTGTAGTGTTGTGTTGTGTAGTGTTGTGTAGTGTTGTGTTGTGTAGTGTTGTGTAGTGTTGTGTTGTGTAGTGTAGTGTAGTGTAGTGTTGTGTAGTGTTGTGTTGTGTAGTGTTGTTTAGTGTAGTGTAGTGTAGTGTAGTGTTGTGTAGTGTAGTGTATTGTTGTGTAGTGTAGTGTAGTGTATTGTTGTGTAGTGTAGTGTTGTGTAGTGTGTAGTGTGTAGTGTAGTGTAGTGTTGTGTAGTGTAGTGTAGTGTGTGTAGTGTGGTGTGGTGTGGTGTGGTGTAGTGTTGTGTAGTGTAGTGTTGTGTGGTGTAGTGTAGTGTAGTGTAGTGTAGTGTTGTGTAGTGTGTAGTGTGTAGTGTAGTGTAGTGTTGTGTAGTGTAGTGTAGTGTAGTGTAGTGTGGTGTGGTGTGGTGTGGTGTAGTGTTGTGTAGTGTAGTGTTGTGTGGTGTAGTGTAGTGTAGTGTAGTGTAGTGTTGTGTTGTGTAGTAGTGTAGTGTAGTGTAGTGTAGTGTTGTGTAGTGTAGTGTAGTGTAGTGTGTAGTGTAGTGTAGTGTTGTGTAGTGTAGTGTAGTGTGGTGTGGTGTGGTGTGGTGTGGTGTAGTGTTGTGTTGTGTAGTGTAGTGTGTAGTGTAGTGTTGTGTAGTGTAGTGTAGTGTAGTGTTGTGTAGTGTAGTGTGGTGTGGTGTGGTGTGGTGTGGTGTTGTGTAGTGTAGTGTTGTGTGGTGTAGTGTAGTGTTGTGTAGTGTAGTGTTGTGTAGTGTAGTGTGTAGTGTAGTGTAGTGTTGTGTGTGTAGTGTAGTGTAGTGTTGTGTAGTGTAGTGTAGTGTAGTGTAGTGTAGTGTAGTGTAGTGTAGTGTTGTGTAGTGTAGTGTTGTGTTGTGTAGTGTAGTGTTGTGTAGTGTAGTGTTGTGTAGTGTAGTGTTGTGTTGTGTAGTGTAGTGTAGTGTAGTGTTGTGTAGTGTAGTGTAGTGTGTGTAGTGTAGTGTAGTGTAGTGTTGTGTAGTGTTGTGTAGTGTTGTGTTGTGTAGTGTAGTGTGTTGTGTAGTGTAGTGTAGTGTTGTGTAGTGTAGTGTAGTGTAGTGTAGTGTAGTGTAGTGTTGTGTAGTGTAGTGTAGTGTTGTGTTGTGTAGTGTTGTGTAGTGTAGTGTAGTGTAGTGTAGTGTTGTGTAGTGTGTGTGTAGTGTAGTGTTGTGTAGTGTTGTGTAGTGTAGTGTAGTGTAGTGTTGTGTAGTGTAGTGTTGTGTAGTGTAGTGTTGTGTAGTGTAGTGTTGTGTAGTGTAGTGTAGTGTAGTGTTGTGTAGTGTTGTGTAGTGTTGTGTAGTGTTGTGTTGTGTAGTGTTGTGTAGTGTTGTGTAGTGTAGTGTAGTGTAGTGTAGTGTAGTGTAGTGTTAGTGTAGTGTTGTTGTAGTGTAGTGTTGTGTAGTGTAGTGTAGTGTGTAGTGTAGTGTAGTGTTGTGAGTGTAGTGTTGTGTAGTGTAGTGTTGTGTAGTGTTGTGTGTGTAAGTGTAGTGTAGTGTTGTGTAGTGTAGTGTAGTGTAGTGTTGTGTAGTGTAGTGTAGTGTAGTGTAGTGTAGTGTTGTGTTGTGTAGTGTAGTGTAGTGTAGTGTAGTGTTGTGTAGTGTTGTGTAGTGTAGTGTAGTGTAGTGTTGTGTAGTGTTGTGTAGTGTTGTGTAGTGTTGTGTAGTGTAGGTAGTGTTGTGTAGTGTAGTGTAGTGTGTTGTGTAGTGTAGTGTTGTGTGGTGTAGTGTAGTGTTGTGTAGTGTAGTGTAGTGTAGTGTAGTTGTGTAGTGTAGTGTAGTGTAGTGTAGTGTTGTGTGAGTGTTGTGTAGTGTAGTGTTGTGTAGTGTAGTGTAGTGTAGTGTAGTGTTGTGTTGTGTAGTGTTGTGTAGTGTAGTGTAGTGTAGTGTAGTGTTGTGTTGTGTAGTGTTGTGTAGTGTAGTGTAGTGTAGTGTAGTGTAGTGTTGTGTAGTGTAGTGTTGTGTAGTGTAGTGTTGTGTAGTGTAGTGTAGTGTTGTGTTGTGTAGTGTTGTGTAGTGTAGTGTAGTGTTGTGTAGTGTGTGTGTAGTGTAGTGTAGTGTAGTGTAGTGTAGTGTAGTGTAGTGTAGTGTAGTGTTGTGTTGAGTGTTGTGTAGTGTAGTGTAGTGTAGTGTAGTGTAGTGTTGTGTAGTGTTGTGTAGTGTTGTGTAGTGTAGTGTTGTGTAGTGTAGTGTTGTGTAGTGTTGTGTAGTGTAGTGTAGTGTTGTGTAGTGTAGTGTTGTGTAGTGTAGTGTTGTGTAGTGTTGTGTTGTGTAGTGTAGTGTAGTGTAGTGTTGTGTAGTGTAGTGTAGTGTAGTGTTGTGTAGTGTTGTGTAGTGTTGTGTAGTGTAGTGTAGTGTTGTGTAGTGTAGTGTTGTGTAGTGTAGTGTAGTGTTGTGTTGTGTAGTGTTGTGTAGTGTAGTGTAGTGTTGTGTAGTGTAGTGTTGTGTAGTGTAGTGTTGTGTAGTGTAGTGTTGTGTAGTGTAGTGTTGTGTAGTGTAGTGTTGTGTAGTGTTGTGTTGTGTGTAGTGTTGTGTAGTGTAGTGTAGTGTAGTGTTGTGTTGTGTAGTGTAGTGTAGTGTAGTGTAGTGTTGTGTAGTGTTGTGTAGTGTTGTGTTGTGTAGTGTTGTGTAGTGTTGTGTAGTGTTGTGTAGTGTTGTGTTGTGTAGTGTTGTGTAGTGTTGTGTAGTGTTGTGTAGTGTAGTGTAGTGTTGTGTAGTGTTGTGTTGTGTAGTGTTGTGTAGTGTTGTGTAGTGTTGTGTAGTGTAGTGTAGTGTTGTGTAGTGTAGTGTAGTGTAGTGTTTTGTAGTGTTCTGTAGTGTAGTGTAGTGTTGTGTAGTGTAGTGTAGTGTAGTGTTGTGTAGTGTAGTGTAGTGTAGTGTTTTGTAGTGTTCTGTAGTGTAGTGTAGTGTAGTGTAGTGTAGTGTTGTGTAGTGTTGTGTAGTGTAGTGTTGTGTAGTGTTGTGTGTAGTGTTGTGTAGTGTAGTGTTGTGTAGTAGTGTAGTGTAGTGTTGTGTAGTGTAGTGTAGTGTAGTGTTGTGTAGTGTTGTGTAGTGTAGTGTTGTGTAGTGTTGTGTAGTGTTGTGTAGTGTAGTGTTGTGTAGTGTTGTGTAGTGTAGTGTTGTGTAGTGTAGTGTAGTGTTGTGTAGTGTAGTGTAGTGTAGTGTTGTGTAGTGTTGTGTAGTGTTGTCGTGTAGTGTAGTGTAGTGTAGTGTAGTGTAGTGTAGTGTTGTGTAGTGTAGTGTAGTGTAGTGTTGTGTAGTGTAGTGTTGTAGTGTTGTGTAGTGTTGTGTAGTGTAGTGTAGTGTAGTGTAGTGTAGTGTAGTGTGTAGTGTTGTGTAGTGTAGTGTTGTGTAGTGTAGTGTTGTGTAGTGTAGTGTTGTGTAGTGTAGTGTAGTGTAGTGTTGTGTAGTGTAGTGTAGTGTAGTGTTGTGTCGTGTTGTGTAGTGTAGTGTGTTGTAGTGTAGTGTAGTGTGTGTAGTGTAGTGTAGTGTTGTGTAGTGTAGTGTAGTGTTGTGTAGTGTAGTGTAGTGTAGTGTAGTGTAGTGTTGTGTAGTGTTGTGTAGTGTAGTGTAGTGTTGTGTAGTGTAGTGTTGTGTAGTGTAGTGTAGTGTAGTGTAGTGTAGTGTAGTGTAGTGTAGTGTTGTGTAGTGTAGTGTAGTGTGGTGTAGTGTTGTGTAGTGTAGTGTGGTGTGGTGTGGTGTAGTGTAGTGTTGTGTAGTGTAGTGTTGTGTAGTGTTGTGTAGTGTTGTGTATTGTAGTGTAGTGTTGTGTAGTGTAGTGTTGTGTAGTGTTGTGTAGTGTTGTGTAGTGGTATGTTGTGTAGTGTTGTGTTGTGTTATGTGTAGTGTAGTGTAGTGTAGTATTGTGTTGTGTAGTGTTGTGTAGTGTTGTGGTGTTGTGTAGTGTAGTGTAGTGTAGTGTAGTGTTGTGTAGTGTAGTGTAGTGTTGTGTAGTGTAGTGTTGTGTGTTGTGTTGTGTAGTGTTGTGTAGTGTAGTGGTATGTAGTGTAGTGTAGTGTTGTGTAGTGGTGTAGTGTAGTGTACTGTAGTGTTGTGTTGTGTTGTGTAGTGTAGTGTTGTGTAGTGGTGTTGTGTAGTGTAGTGTAGTGTAGTGTAGTGTAGTGTTGTGTAGTGTTGTGTTGTGTTGTGTTAAAGTTAGTTAGACAGAAAGATAGATTAGTTAGAAAGAAAGAAAGAAAGATGGATTAGTTAGAAAGAAAGAGAGAAAGATGGATGGATTAGTTAGAAAGAAAAAAAGATTAGTTAGTTTATAAGAAAGAAAGAAAGAAAGATAGATGGATTAGTAAGAAAGAAAGAAAGAAAGATGGATTAGTTAGAACGAAAGAAAGAAACAGAAAGAAAGAAAGAAAGAAAGAAAGAAAGATGGATTAGTTAGAAAGAAAGAAAGATAGATGGATTAGTTGGAAAGAAAGAAAGATGGATTAGTAAGAAAGAAAGATGGATTAGTTAGAAAGAAAGAAAGAAAGAAAGAAAGAAAGAAAGAAAGAAAGAAAGAAAGAAAGAAAGATGGATTAGTTAGAAAGAAAGAAAGATGGATTAGTTAGAAAGAAAAAGAAAGATGGATTAGTTAGAAAGAAAGAAAGATGGATTAGTTAGAAAGAAAGAAAGAAAGATGGATTAGTTGGAAAGAAAGAAAGATGGATTAGTTAGAAAGAAAGAAAGAAAGAAAGAAGAAAGAAATATGGATTAGTTAGAAAGAAAGAAAGAACGAAAGAAAGTAAGATTATTTAGTTAGACAGAACGATGGATTAGTTAGAAAGAAAGAAAGATGGATTAGTTAGAAAGAAAGAAAGATGGATTAGTTAGAAAGAAAGAAAGAAATAAAGAAAGAAAGATGGATTAGTTAGAAAGAAAGAAAGAACAAAAGAAAGAAAGATTAGTTAGTTAGAAAGAAGAAGGATTAGTTAGAAAGAAAGAAAGATGGATTAGTTAGAAAGAAAGAAAGATGAATTAGATAGATATAGTTTGAAAATAGATAGATAGATATAGTTTGAAGATAGATAGATAGATATAGTTTGTAGATAGATAGATAGATAGATAGATAGATAGATATAGTTTGAAGATAGATAGATAGATATAGTTTGTAGATAGATAGATAGATAGATAGATAGATAGATAGATAGATATAGTTTGAAGATGATAGATAGATAGATAGATAGATAGATAGATATAGTTTGAAGATAGATAGATAGATAGATAGATAGATAGATAGATAGATAGATAGATAGATATAGTTTGCAGATAGATAGATAGATAGATAGATAGATAGATAGATAGATAGATAGATAGATAGATAGATAGATAGATAGATAGATAGATAGATAGAGTTTATAGATAGATAGATAGATAGATAGATAGATAGATAGATAGATAGATAGATATAGTTTATAGATAGATAGATAGATAGATAGATAGATAGATATAGTTTGAAGATAGATAGATAGATAGATAGATAGATAGATAGATAGATAGATAGATACAGTTTATAGATAGATAGATAGATAGATAGATAGATAGATAGATAGATAGATAGATAGATAGATACAGTTTATAGAAAGATAGATAGATAGATAGATAGATAGATAGATAGATATAGTTTATAGATAGATAGATATATAGATAGATATAGTTTGAAGATAGATAGATAGATAGATAGATAGATATAGTTTGAAGATAGATAGATAGATAGATAGATAGATAGATAGATAGATAGATAGATAGATAGATAGATAGATAGATAGATAGATAGATAGATCGATATAGTTTGAAGATAGATAGATAGATAGATAGATAGATAGATAGATAGATAGATAGATAGATAGATTGCATAAAGCTTAATTGAGTTTCAATGGCTTCTAGCACTTTAAGTGAAACAGTTAAAACAGTCATGGACCTTTGGTCAATGGAAGTCAATGGGAATTTTATGATTTTTTAATATTAATTTTTAAGAAAACTGAAACTCAAATCAGTCTGAAAAGATATAGCACACTAAGTCAGACCAGTCTGAAGGTCTGACCCGAGTTTGGAGTTTGTAGAGTTAAAGCTCTAGGAGGAGATAGAGTCAGAAATTTAGGTAAGAAGAATAATAATAATAATAATAATAATAATAAGTTTAAATAGGATTTCAGTAAGTTGGCTTTTCCAAGCCAACTTAATTAAATGTTCATTTAGGCATGTTTTCTTTATTTGTAAGACGTGATGTTTGATATTTAATTGTTTTACCACTAGGGGACGTGTTCGAAGGGAGCATCGTGGTCAGACGCCATTTTGTACAAAGCGACGGTAAGAAACGGGTATTTTTGTGTTGTCTAAAGAATCCGAATAATCTATATTGGTTATTCATTATGTAGGGTGAAACATTTGCATGTTAACAGTTAGTTGATGTTTGTATCTGTCTTTTGGTTTGGTGGTGTGTAAGTTAATTTTATGTGTTTTCGAAACAATTCATGTTGTAACGTTAAAAATGATTGAAAATAGTTGGTGGAATGTTTTTGTTGAAAAGGATTTCGCCATTTCTGCGCTTGACACTTTTGATTAACGCTACTTTATCTCATTTTTAATAGTATGGGGTTATGGTAGTGTGAGTATAGATAACTTACTGGGGTTATGTTTTTATTGTGATGTTGTACTGGGTGCGATGTGTAGATGGAAATTGTATGTTTTGTACGGGCGGCGCCTGCGCCATCATGGTTTCCATTTTTTAGAGAGAATTTGTTTCCGTCTAGCAGCTATAGGCTATATGGCTGTTTGTCGTATTGTCACCTTTTATATAAGACTATGCTATATGATTAAATGTTATTTTATGTAACGTTAGTAACTAATTTTTATCGTTTTCATGTTAGTACTTATGCTGCGTTCCAGGCAACCTATAACCCTTTTTCCAACCTTATACCCGTGAAAGTGCACTGGAACGGCAGTCAAACCCGTGACTTTCCCACCCGTGAAGTCGTACTAGATCGATGTACTCCCAGTTACGTGTTGTAAAAACACTGGTTACAGGTTGTCTGGAACGCAGCATTAGTATTGGTATGTAGCTAATCTATGTGTTATAGTTTGGATGAAGTTTAAAAAGAAAATTTGTTATGAACATGTTTTGTTAATTTCTGGTTGATGCACATGTTTTTCCACATAAATAAGTAGGTTATGTAATATACGGTCGATATGGCGTAACGATGATATTATATGGAGAACTAATCGATGAAGTGTTAGAATTTGTAATGGGAAATATTAATGTGTTATGAGGCATGTTTTGATATAGAATTGTTGAACAAATTGTACAGTGATGAAACGTTTAAGAAATGTACTATATGTAAAATACTCAGATATTACATTTTGAATCATATCGTTACATATTTAAAGATGGTTTTGAAAAATTGCTTTAATGTGTAATTGCTTGTAGATGAGAAAAAAAAAATTCTTTCAAATGTTATGCACATCAAATAGCCTAGATGTTTTCACTTTATATGTGCAATTAGGATGCACAGTGAGTCGTTGTAGCTAAGTTTGGAAATAAAATTTTTGTGGTGAATTAAATGTACCTTTTGTGTTTTTGACTATTTACAACAGTGATGAGCAATATGGCAAAGAAAGGGAAAGTTGAGGTTGAGGGATTTCTCCATGATGTTTCGGAGATGATCCAGAGTGGGGACCGCTGCAAATATTTTACAGCTTTGCTGCAGGAGGCACAAAGAAACTGTAGAGTGGTCATATTTGACCATATGAAACACAATACATTTCGTACTTCTGAAAAAGACAGGTATGTATTACAGCTTTATAATAGGCAATATTTAATAGAATTGTTAAATAAGGGCAAATGTAATGGGTCATTTAATGTTAATGTTATATCTTGGTAAGTTTTGTTATTTTGGTACTGATGTTGGTGTGAAGCAATTGACCCTCGCTAAGCCCCGCCCTCCTTAGTTACTGTTGCTACGCCTGGCAAGCTTTCGCGCCTGGCACATCTATTACAGTGTGTATGCATCGGTGTCAGACATTCCCAATGAGATAATTGGTCATTTTTTGGTGAACAGGTGAAATATCTGTGAGAACAAGATAAAAGGGACTGCAGTATGCATTCGTGGGATATATCCATGACATAATATGCAACCGATTAGAGAATAATTACATCAAAATTGAAGTTAAAGCTTAACGTTAGTCCAGCGCAAGCAGCAGCCGCCTCATTCGCCGACCATTGAAATGGGAAACACACATATTGAGGAACAGCTATGTTCATACACAGCAGGGTAAGTGAAATGTGAAAATAAATTATAATTTAATAATTATAAATTAAACATTTTATCCATAAATCTTGTGGAATAACACTAACACCGGGAGAGCCGCGATCGGATTGGGGTAAAGTTACTCAGGGTAATTTAGGCCGTCGATTAACAAAATGGTTAAATATATTTTAAAGTATGTCAGTGAGCCTCCGTCTTGCCCTTTAATCGTCTTATTTTACGTTAAAATATATGCATTATGTACAAACCGTCATTATTTTGTTAATTCTGTCAACATTTAGTTGTGAACGGGGAACAGTCCCACACTGCTTGATCCTTTAGTTTCTCCCCTTCAAGGGCTTTTATTGGCTTTTAGGTTTCGGGAAGGAAAAAAATTCCACCCCCCAGTCCAAACTTTTAGGATATCGGGTATCAGATTTGCACAATCCATAAGCACAACGCTTCGGCATGGTTCCCTCGCTCGAAAGCTTGCCAGACCTCTCGCGCCTAGTTACGGTTGCTAAACCACGATTGGCCAGTGGGGGTTTTCAGGCGTGGCTTAGCGAAGGGTCAATTGGACAAATGTGGTACTTGGTAACTTGCAGGTTAAATGCTGTTAGCAGGCTGTATTTGCTTTGCCACTAATTCACATAGCTTTATTTATTCTTCTATTAATACATTTTGTAGTAGATTTGACAAATATCTAACATGTTTAGCTACTTGCAAAATAATTACATAAGTAACAATGTTTAAATCTATATAATTATTTAAAAATTGTAAGGTCATTTGTTAAGCATATTTTACTTATAAGAATTTGTCATGAACATATTTTATTTAATAAATTATTGAAGTATGTAATAAGATTTACTAACAGTTTTTATTTAATTGTATGGATTGTCATATGTATCTTAAAGTGTTTTAAATATCAAAAAGGTAAATGGAAAAGGTTTTTATATTTAATGTATTCTGTTTGAAATTAGCTAAATTAAAGTTTAATGGTTGGTGTTTTTAAGGGGACTGGGACATACGTTTGCAGTTTATTAAGTAGAATACTTTTTCCAAATGATGTATAGCCTATATACTATATAGGTTTTAATGTGAAGCATGTTTTATATATATTAATGGTAAAAGTATTTTTGTATTTTCTATATTTGGTTTCTTTTTTATGTACAGTAATTTTTGTAATAGACCTGTTAGTACTGTCAATTTTTAAGTTTAAACCATTTTTTTATACAAGAAAATGTATAGATGTATTGTAGAAAGGTAATATTTTGTAGGGTAACCATTTGTTTGGTTTATTTAGTCAAATTTATTGTAAAAATATTGTTTTGTAAACGTTTTTTTTTTTTTTTAGAACTCCAGTTAAGCTGTGTGATGTCGTGTTTTCTCCTTCGCGGCAAAAAAAAGGTGAGTGTGTGTGTGTGTGTAGGGGTTCAAGGCTGCAGAATGTGACTGCAATGTTACCAAGCAGTGAATGACAAACAAAATTAATGCCGTATGAAACTTATTATTCGTTTGTGCTTCACGGACTGTTTTTATTTTGTAGGGCCCTATAACTTCCGCAATCGCGGATGGAGTTGCGGAATTGGCCAGTTAACGCGGAATCTAGTGTTAACGCGGAATTTAACATATTTGGAATGAAATTCTGTTTTGTGTGTTGTAGCGGTGTGTTATCTGCGTAGTGTTAACTAAGAATCACTCTTGAATCCTGGAATTCGTCCCTTAAATCCTCTTTATTTCATCTGAAGTAACTAACACATTATGAGGACTCATGCAGCACTATAGCGCGTGCGGCAGCAATGAATGACGCGCGCTGTGAATGCTCATGCAGACTGGGCAATAAACTTTTATACACTCATTTTAAGAACATACTACAATAATTAATGTACTTGAAGTATCAAAGAGATTATGAGGACTCATGCAGCACTTAGAGCAGCGCTCGGCAGCAATGCACGATGCGCTGTGAATGATAAAGGATTAAACGAACGTAAAGAAAACCACTTAAAGAAAGATAATTAATAAAACATACGTGTCCATTACAAAGGGACCAAAAAGTCACAATTACACAAATATGAAACAATCAGTTACAAGAAATATGGCCTTATTAAATTAGCACGTAAACTTGCTGTGAATCTCATACAGATGCAAAGTGTGTATATCCCAAATTAGGCAGACGGACAGAATGGGGAAAACCCAAATATGGTCATGGCAAGTGGAATCAGTAAATACATGTTCTTAATGCACATCTGTTACATTCCCTCCCCACAAACTCACCTTTTACTTGAAAGAAAATGCTAATGGAGCACTTTCATTTAAATATATACTATTATAATTTATTTTACTGGACAGTTTAAAGCTCATAACCATTAATATTTTGTTGTGACTTGAAGTACTTTGAGTGCAGTGTTATGTTGCATCATGCAGTATTTGTCCTCAAAGTAAATGTGATATTTGTTACCTCAAAACTTTTAAGGTCATTCCTATTTTACAGTATGTGTGTAGATTTTTAATAATTTACATTAAAAGCACACTCTTTTTACGACTAAAATAACAGTAAAAAGGGTAGAAAAAATACTGAATTCCCAAAAACTAAAACGGAAAAAACAGAATTTGCAAAAATTAAAATGGAAAAAACGGAATTTGGGAAAAAATAAAATGGATTTTATAGGGCCCTAATTTTGGAGCATAAGATTGAATGGCGTTGGCTTTGGAAAACATTGTCCTGTGAATGAACAAGTTATAGAAGGATTTAAGTCCACAAATCTCCAACATTGATACTGGATTTAATGCAGTAACACTAACTGTAACTACACACCTTTTTCTAACAGTTCAAAACTGTCATATTTGTTATTTTGATGTTAATCAATTTGTATATTTTTTTACATAAGATGGTTTCTATTTATAATCCTAAAAGTTTCAAATTGTAGGAAAAGTAACACAAGTTATCATTGTAAACAGTAGGTGGCTGCAGTTGGATATTTTCAGTCTTTATATTCATTTGTTTGAGTACTTTTGTTATAAATGAATATTAAGACATTATGAATGAGAATAATTAAAATTAGTAAGATCAGTGTTTTTTGTCAGCTCTGCATTGTTACCAAATTCTCTCTGTAGAGCTGAGTGGCTTTGGTGTTGCTGCTGTCAAATGTTAGTCTTGAGTCATGTTTACTTTCTGTACAATAAGTCTATTACCAAAGCATTTGTTAGTAATACAGATATTTTGGGGTAAAATGTGAATAATTGCATGCATTGCAATAATTTAAGGTGTGCTTCTATATTTTTCTGCTTGTGCTCCTAAAATTTTAGTCATTTACATTTTACATTTATTCATTTAGTTCTATGCTTTTATCCAAAGCGACTTACAAATGAGAACAATAGAAGCAATTAAACTAACGGTAGGACAACAGTATATAAGTGCTATGACCCTTCACAGTTCAATCTAACACTTTTATTCAGGGGCTACAGTGCTCCTGGTAAAAAGAAAAAGTTAGTTTGGAGCCCTGGAGTTTGTGTAGTTTACATATGCAAGTAAGATGTACTGTTAAAATAAATTGTATGATTGTGATTGAATGTATGTTGAACATTTTCACTTTAACCCCTAAAAATGTAGTATAGTAAACTTGTAGTAGAGGAACAAATATACAATTTTAAAGTTACAACATTTAATAAATTGATATAATATATTTTTAAAGTATAATTACAACATAGTAATAATTTAAAAAGTTTGTTTGAATTGTTAAGGGATTAATTGTTTTAATTGACATACTATGTGTTTGAAAATTAAATGTATTTAATGTTATTTTTAATTAATATATGTGGTAATTGTATCTGATTGTATTTTACTTTATCAGTCAATAACAATTTTCATTGTGAAGGATTGAGATGTTGTTAAATATAAAGTGAATTTAGGTGTAATGTGAAATATTTATGTAGAAATGTAATTTATTGTTTGTTGCTTATTAATAGGAGAGATGGATATTATGATGAATTCATCTTCATCAATAAGGTGTGTTCGACAGCTGGACTTTGTGTTCGATGAGTCGCTGCATGAAGTTGTTCAAGATGTGACAGTTGATTACATTTTGAAGGATCCCCGTGAGTATCAAAGGGTAAGATATGAATGTTTGTAAATGGTTTGGATTAGAAAAATTATGTTAACCCTCATGTGTGCTTGGGGTCATTTTGACCCGGGAAGACCACAGGTGTTATAGGGTTTTGAAGACCACATGAGGGTTAAAGGGTGTGGCAAAAGTTATGTTTGTACTTATTTGTTTACTTTCGAGGGAGAAATTTAAAAAGGTGTATCAACCTAATGTGTATTAAGACAAGTGTAATGTGTTTTAGTTATTGCATAATGTAATTAATGGAAAGTAGTGAATTAAATTTTAGAACTGCAAAGATGCATCAATATTATTGTTAACACTGATTATGCAAATTTGTGAATTTATGTGAAAAATATGAGGGTTGTAGGGATGAGCGAGAGTTTCATAATTATATCTGAATATTTCAAGAGCATTTGCAATAATATGAAGTTAAATAGACACCAACGTTTTTAATCTAACTGACTAAATAAACATGCTATATTCTTGAAAAAAGATGAGTCTAGAAGCATTTAAAAAAATTAGTTGAGTCACAATCAGAGCTTTTCTAAAAATGTTTTCTTCATATTTTGCTTAATATTTACTATTTGGCAACCACACAATAAATCATTTTACCATTTCGACACATTCAAAATGCAAAAATATTTGTTTTTCCAAAACTGTTTGGAGCAATTTGTTATATTTTTGTATATTTGTAATTTTGTAATATAACATTGAATAGTATATTTTATGTGATGAATTGCTCTGTCATTTATCAGGTTTACCAATTGTTATAATTTCATTTTGTGCTGGTTAATAATGAACAATGGGTAAAAATTGGGGGGTGGGGAATGATAAAGACCCTTTGTTAATAATTTACTTGGGGGAAAACATGGGCAAAACTAAAATATAAGTACACATGCAGACTAAGCGTAAAAATAAATCGACTGATTAATCGATCAGCAAAATAATTTTTAATTGTAGCCCTATTAAAAAGTATTAAATTTGAATCCTACAGGCATTTAAAGTTTTCATATAGTTTTGAAGGAAATTTTATATCAATTTGTTTGAATATAATCTTTATAATTAATAATTGTTATTTGCTGTTGTAAAATATATATATTTGTGTGATAAACGAGGAACCGGTTTGGTAATTGCTTACCAAAATGATCCAGCATCCGTAAATTTGTCATCCTTTGGCTAATTTTATATGATCCTTGCTCTTAGTCTTGCAAATGTGTTTAAACTAATCAAGCGCGACAAGGCAAAAGATACTGCGCTGTCTGTGAATGTCCTGTATATGTAACATGCAATGCACAGAAAGCAGGGTGTTCGCGCAGCACCTAGATACTGGACTAAGTTATATTTCGAGTCTTACTGGTGAATATACACAAGGTTTACATAAGAAAAAGTTGGTTATGTCTAAACTGAAAGCAAACAGAAAATTGAGAGAAAATCTGCTTGTTAAATGCGTGTAGCCTATATTAGATGCGTCGCGTGCAGCTCTTAAAGCGACAGTAATATAATAGTAAACATGGCATGCAGCCGCTTGTCCATAAAGAGATTGTTCACCCAAAAATAGAAATTCTGCCATTTACTCACTCTAATGTTGTTTCAAACCTGTATTAATTTCTTTTTTCTGGTGAACAGAAAGGAAGATATTTAGAAGAATGTCAGTAACCAGACAGTTTCTGGTACCATTGACATCCATAGTATATATTTTTCCTACTATGGGTGTCAATGGTACCAGAAACTGTCTGGTTACTGACATTTTTCTAAATATCTTCCTTTCTGTTCACCAGAAAAAAGAAATTAATACAGGTTTGAAACAACATTAGAGTGAGTAAATGATGACAGAATTTTCATTTTAAAGTGGAGTATCCCTTTAAGAATCAATGTATAATTTATACAGTAAAGTCTTGTTATTTTTTAGTTTCCTATTTGTTCATTTAGCCTATTACTTTAATGCTACTGTTTAATACACCTAATGTAGCTAAAAAAGAAAGCACTTTTTTATTTAATTATATTAAGTTATGTATGTGTAAAGTGTATATTTGTTTTTTAATTTTTTAATAGCAAAGAAAATAATGACAAAGATTTTTATCTCCACCACTTTGGCCTAAATGTGTGCCATTCTTTTTATTTTATATCTGGTTACCTATAAGGCTTTGTTTTTAAAATATGGACATTAGTTTGGCTGTAATTGCTCAGTTACTTGCAACATCGTAAAAGAATCGCGATAAAATCGTGAATTGTGATTTTTCTGAAATAAATTATGATAGGATATTTTTGCCATATCGCTCACCCGTCAAGCTCCTTAATAGCTCTGACAGCTATAGGCTACCTAGACAAACATCTATTCTGCTGACTTTCCCTATCTGCATTGTTCTATTGGCCAAGAGGAAGTTTTATAATCTCAAACTCTTCTAAATGATTAGAAACCGTGTTGCCGTATAAACCTGCAACTCAATGGTGTGTTGGTTTTAAAAAAATATTTAGAAGGTAGTGTGTCACGGTACCAAAATTTCAGTATTTGGTACCGATACTAGTGAAAATCCACGGTTCTCTGTACCAATTTCGGTACCAAAGGTTAATTTAGATTCAAATTAAATATTAAAGTGTATATCACGGTTACAGAGATGAAAAAACTAGTATTAAAAACACTTTACAATAAGATTCCATTTGTTAGATAACATTAGATAAAATGACCTAACAATAAACAATAGTTATATATACTGTGTAGCAACTATTCTCCTATGGGGTTGATTTAGAAATTGACTAATAAATTTTTTTTTTTAAATCAAAAGTTTGATATGTTCATTATTTAATGCACAATGGATGAAGTTAACAAACATGAACAATTAAGTGTTTGTATTAAATAACATTCACCAACATAAATTAATGTTGTAAAAATATATTGTTCACTCAATGTGTTGATGTTAGATAATGCATTAAGTAATGTTAATGAATGGTTATTGTAGTGTTACCAAACTATACGGATAAAACGTGTTATTAGACTTGACTGTACTTTTATTTAATCCTAAACTGTTCATGTTTGTTCAATTCAACCATTAAATAATGAACAGATAAAGGAAATGTATTAGTAATTTTTTTTATTACCCCAAGGAGAATAATAGCGCGTTTTTTGCACGTGCAAATTCATGGTGTTCATGGTTGCATAGCAACGACAGACACAATAGGAGATCACGCGCTTGTGGAAAGGAGAAAGTGGTACAAACTGCGGCCTTCATGAATATATATATATATATATATTTGTAAATCTAATGCGAGGGCTAAAAAATCAATTAATTATTTGATAATACTTCCTCGTCATCATGGAGAGTGCAGTTTGTACCGCTTTCTCCTTTCCACAAGCACATGCTGTCCCATTGCGTCTGTCATTGCTATGCAACCATGAATAGCGCGCGGCTTGGAAAACGAATTTGCACGCGCAAAAAACACGCTATGTGAACGTACGACCCCTTATGGCAACGTGATATTAGCCCAATCCTCCTACTTTCTTGTAAACAACTGGATTCAGAAGCGCCGCCAGTCGCCATGTTTCACATGTTTATGAAGAGGACGCATGTGCACCTATCGGATAGCGCGCCAAGAACCGGATTAATCCGATACTTCGGTACCACTGGAACTTAAGAAAAGCTGATACCGTAACTATTAATTTTTTTTAGTACCGAATTGGTACCGAAGTACTGGGTCTTTTGACAACACTTAGAAGGTATTAAAAATGTTATTAAAAGGTATTGAATTTACCTCCAGGATTTCTGTATACCCTGAGAAAGACACGAGACTGTATTGTGCACACAGATGATGCGCCAGAATACTGTTCTTTTTTGTGCTTGAACCTGGCTTGAACTAATAGTAATGCACACAATTATGTGAAAATGTTTTGAGTTAAATAAAGGTTTAAATGAATGTGCAGAGTTGTGAGAATGAGGCACGTGTTCTTTTTCAGCAACGGCTGTTATTAAAGAGACATTAGCCTCTCATTCTCTCTGTGGTTAATGTTAATCAAATAACAAAGGGAACTGAGAAATCACTAACTGCTCTTGAGTAAAGAACTTTTGTAGCTTTAAGAAGAATAGTTTTATTTCTATAACAATTAAATATAAACTTACCCTTCTAAGTTCCTTACCCTTACTGGCTGTTACTAATTTGGGATATCTAAACAAAAAAATTAAGATTGGCATTGTTTACAAACAGTCAGCAATTAGGTAAATATAACTATATATATCATAAAGTAGGTAATCTATGTCCTATACAAATGAATGATTCGTTTGACACTAAATGAGTTATGGTATTTTGCTTGGTGGTAAAATTTTTGTAATGTGTAAGTGTTGTTGTTGTTATATGGAATTAAAGTACTTTGTTGTTTGTTTTGGAATTTTTAGGTTAATGTGACGGTGAAGATTGTTCGAATGACTGAAGACCAAATGTGTGTCACAAGATCCCATCAGAGGATGAAAAAGCGATGTTATGATGTGGCAGACAAAACGCAGGGTATCGCTTTGTGTGTATGGGGTGGTGACATTTTGTCAAATGGAAAGTGTTATCATTTGACAAATGTGTCCGTGAGGCAGTTCGGTGGGGAAACGGCAATAACCACTACAGCACAGTCAGAAATGACTGTGCTAGATCTTGATATGGAGGTACATGGTGCCGTAAACAATGTCAAGGTCTTTGAAGGTCAGCTTGTCACAGCTGAGATAAAAGTGGACTACATGTGTCCAAAGCAACATGTTTTACAAAATGTCAACCTTGACACTGCAATTACTAGATGTCATCAGTGTGGGGCGTACTGCAAAACTGCAGCTGTTGTTGCAGTTTTGCGTACTAAAGTGACAATTGAAGATTTTTCTGGAAAAATGACAGAATTTGGCATCGAGGACTATGTGCTGCGGCAACTGCTGAATTTAGGCTCTGAAAGGTGCTTTGATACAGATCTTCTGGTGTCCAAGCTGCTTGTAGAGGACAGAATCCAGTTACAGGGCAGAGGTAACCGGATTACTGCTGCAGCATTTTTGCCTCCATGTGCTCCATCAACTGAGAGGGATCGGGCAACAGATTCTGCCCCGACTGCAAGTTGCAGCACCCCTAAGGACTCAGAAGAGGATCTCATGCTTGAGGAGTTTTTTAGGAGTGAAACTGTTGAGTTGGATGGTGTTAATGAAAAAGAGACTGAGAAGGTTGAAGTGGATGGAAAGGGTACCATGCCTGAATGTAAGAGAAACGAGTCTGTTGAAGGAACTGTGGAAAAGGTGGAAGTATCAGTTCGTCCAAAACATGACCGAAATTTGAAATACCCTGGGAAGACTGGGAAGAAAAAGTAAAAAAATTGTGGAAAAAAATCACAATCACAAAAAAAGTGAAACATAACTTAATTTTTTTAAGTAATATTGCAAGTTATTGTTGGTTAGTGTTTGGAATGTGGTAAATATTTAGGAAAATTGCGATTCAGTAAAATGTGTAATTCAGTGAGATTAGTGTTGTAAAGAGAAAAGAAAGAAAAGAAAAGTTGGTTAAGTTTGTTAAAGATAGGGGGTAGTTTAGAGACTAAAATAGTATTTAAAATGTAGGAATTTGTTTTTTATATAATAATGTGAAGTAAATGTAAGTTTTTATAATTAATCGTAGTAGATACTTTATTTCAGTTAATTGCGAAGTTGTATTTGTATTTTTAATGTTTAAATTGATGTTAATTTATGATTATGTTAGTTAGATTTTATATTTAAATATATCATATACATATATATGTATACTTTTTTGTTTTGTTCTGTGAGAATTGTTTTAAATTTGCAAATAATAATTCATTGTTGATTTTGAAAATAAAAGTTTCAATCTTTGCTCCATGTTTTGTCCAAATACCCTTGTGTAAATTAAGCTACTACTAATTGTAGTTTTTGTTTATACAATGGTGCAACATTAAAGATTAAGTGGATAATAGAAGGAAATGTTTGGCCAATATTAAACTAAGATTTTATTTAAAGAGTTTACAATAAGATGTTTCTGCAGGCATTTATCTTTTATTTTGTATAATATTTTGTCAGTAGTGTTTAAGTGGTAATTTTATTAAAAATATTTGAATTTTAAATTATTTGAAATCAATTATTTGATTCACATGCATGATTATTTCTTTGTTTTATCTCAAGTGCATATGAATATTAGCCTGGTAATACCAGACTCTGCTACTTCAGCGAAATGAAATTGGCGGAAGTAGGACGTCTGACATAGTCAGGCTATATGAATATATGTATGTGAATAAAGAACTTACTTAAATAACTAATAACTAACTAATTAAATTTAAAATGTATAATTTTCTTTATCAATTTATAATCATATTTGGCTTACTGTACACCTTTGCACAGCAGCAATTCTGCATGTTAAAAAGACTACAATAACTCAATATAAAATAATTTTTGTAGTGTATTATAAGTGTATAAATTAAATGTATAGGGTTTTGTTGGATTATTAATGGCTTAAACATGGCATAGGTATGAAGTTTATATGTAGGTTCAGTTTTCTAAATGGCAATGGCCTGTTAACTCCTGTGGTTTATAAAAGAAAATGTATTATGCAATCACATTTAAGGCCTTTTTAAAATTTAATATAATTATCAAAATATTTTTCAAATAATGTTACACAAGATATTTTATTTAGACATTTTATTTATATTAAATTAGCATTTAAGATGCATGAGTGCTGATATGTAGTTGGTGTGAAGTTACAGTAGTTCTGTCCAAAGTCCACAGCATACTATTAAATAGTGCACTATTTTGAGACACAGGCATTTGTATTGGTGTCCAAAGGTACAGTGAATGTTATGAAGTTTACTCATTTTATCTAAATATGAACTTCAATAATGAGCATAGAATTTATGTATACTTTTTGCTTACTATTGGTTAAATATTATCCATATTGTGACAGATGTGTTGAATAAATTTGTGTTTTATAAAAAGATGGTGACTAAATATGAATAATCTATCATGTTCATAATCTAATATCAGATGTATAATTTATGTCTTAATTTTTTTTACTTCATATTTAATTGACATAGGTAAATACACATTTTTCAATTTATTACTGGAGCTGATTGTTAGCCAACTGTTAAATGGTTATAGTACGTACAGAGTAAGCAAAGTGGACTAATTCAGTCACTTTACATGTATTTATTCCACTGGACTTCGTTCTTGCAGTATTTTAGGAATTGTGAATGAGGGTATAATTAAGTGGTGATTTTTAATACAGTTAAAGACAGAAATTGGTATCAACGGGACATACAGCCTTAGATGCAGTTTGCAAATTCATTGATGCAATATTGTCAATGTGCAACAGACAGTACATCTGCCCTATAGTCAAAATGGAAGAATAACTAAATTTTACTCGAAAAGTACGAGTTTAGTTTTGGTTTTGCATATTATAGCAGTAAAATATACAATATTGCTGTTATAATAAGTATAGTAAGATTGTTTGGTATCTTTTATAATTTAATAAAAGTTATGCAGATTGTCTGTTATGCTGTAGTATTTAAAAGTAATGATATGAATGCCTGTGCAAAGAGGTTTAATCGCAACCACTAGGGGAGCTGCGAGTGTTGTCAGGTACCTTTCCGGTTGGAAGCCATTTTGATCTCTAGTCTGAAACGGTAAGTAACGTGTTTTTTTGTTTCGTTTATATAATCTTATTAATCTGTATTTAATTACAGGTCTTCAATATTATATCTAATATAGGTTTACGTTTTTTTATATTAGGTGATATGTTTATGTGGTTATTTTTGTCATATAAGTGCATGGTGTTGATTTAATTAGGCCTGCACTTGGCGTCGTTGTAAAGTTATATAATCTTATTAAAAATATTACAAAAGTATCATATAATAGTATTATATGTTGTGTGCTGTTTACGCCAGATGTTATGAAATTATATGAAAGGGTTTGGTGGGAAACACTTACTGAAAATAACATGTTACTCGAATGATGCCATTCTGTGTTTGTTTAAGTGAGTAGGATCCATTTTGTACGTGTATAAAATGTGCATTTTTGTACCATTTTAAGATATCATGATTCATACAAACACGACAGGGATGGAAATGATCTTTTTTGTCCACTTGCCACTGTGGCTGGTGGATTTCGAAATCTACCAGTGTTTGCTCAATTAATCGATAGAAAGGTGGTAATTATGATTAGGCAAGCTAACGTTAACAGTTAGCCTATATTGGTTTAATGACATGCGCGTTTGTTATATTTTTTTTATTTTTTTTATTTAATTGTAGATTGGGATCGTGATATTTGATGTGTTATTATCACTGCAAGGAAACATATTGTATACCGGTAGACATCTATATGCGCGTGTAAAATAAACAATAATAAATTAGATCGTTAAGGGAATAAGTTAGCCTATGAGATGGATTTTGAGTGTATTTTTAATTGAAGGAAGGCAGCCTCGTTGACTAATTTATGTTCCTTTGCTTTTTTATGTGAATTAATGAACGAATGGAACAGTGCTGAGGTAAGTCAAATTTTTTAAGTCGATAATTTTAGATGGATTGAGTTGAAATTTGTTCATTGCCTAGGTAATATCAGATTTTTCTAGTGAGTGTCAAGGGCACAATCCCATTCCTCTGAATAGAGAACTAAATTAAAATAGCATGTAATTTACTAGATTTTCTGCCTGAATTAAAATTGCTGAAGTCTATTTTTTAAAAAGCACATTCAATGATTCACTCAATTGATTGTTTTATTTGTCAATCGCTTTTAAGTGAAATTTTAAGTGCATAATTTACATTTAAGGTAATTACATTTTAAATACTTTGGTGCTGCTTTGGGTTCAAGGGGTATTTCCCCTTGTTTTCTTACAATCAGAAGTGACTGGACACCTGAAAATAAAACTTCCTTTGCCCCAGTAAAACCAATGTAATGTTGATATTACTTATCAATATTTATGCAAAAATTATGGTTAATTTTTGCCATTGAAAATAATTGTAAAGATGTATTATTTATTCAATTAATGTTGTATTTCAGATAATAAAACGGTTAGTTCCAATTCTTGGTTCTGATTGGTCAATAGCTGTGTTTTATTCATGATAAAACACGGCTATGACTAGGGTTGCCAACCATTCCGTATAATACGGAATCGTCCCGTATTTGACACTTAAAAGTCTTGTTCCGTATTGAACTGATACAGACCGCACTTTGTTCCGTATTTTTGAGAATCAATTCAGTGCAAATTCATGACAGACACTCTAATATGTGTCAGACTATGAACGAAGACATGTGTAGGCTATGATAAGAAGAAAAAAAAACCCTGAAGGTGCGGTAGATGCTAATTTCTCCCCCTGTTTGTCTATGATCAGCGTAGCATTTTTAACATCTTGGAACATCATCAGAGAATGCCCTTAGTTTTACTTGTTCGTTTCAGTCATTGTGAGTCATGTATCGTTTCAACGATGACGACAAGTGACAACAGCGGGTCCGAGCAGCCGGCGAAAAAGAAATGAGCACAAAAATATATAAATGAATGGGAAA
Organism: Phoxinus dragarum; assembly: GCA_033366665.1. Classification (NCBI taxonomy): domain Eukaryota; kingdom Metazoa; phylum Chordata; class Actinopteri; order Cypriniformes; family Leuciscidae; genus Phoxinus; species Phoxinus dragarum. Next base: position 17,832 of record JARPMJ010003457.1, on the reverse strand, counting down.
ATGATTACCCGTGGCTGGAATGCGTCAGGTGTTGGCTGGAATGCTACCTGCTGCTTGAATGCAGTATTTGAGTGCAATATTTTATATTTTCTTTATTAGCTGTTTTTTTTTAATGTAATATTGTTTTGCACTGGAAAGAAAGTTAACTATAATGGAATATTACCAGGAATTAAAATGAAAATAAAATTTTATTAAACTTTTATAAGTCAGCAGCAAAAAGCGCTCTATATGGCTTTTCTCTCTATAGGGCTCTGCAGGAGATTGCGCCTCGTCCGGTTACAGCAGATGCACGGTAAAACTCTCTCCAATATGATATATTATTATTAGATTATTAAAAGCCTATATTTTTGTCTATCATATCTTGTTGCCCAATTTAAAAGCTGCACAATACATTTAAAATAAGCATAATTTAAGTGTATATTATTTCTGTGCAGTGTAGTAGGCTATACACTTTTATATAAATATAAAATTGTTAAATGTATGATTGCATGAATTGATTGTATTACTAGTACTAATAGTAATTTGTTTTTATTAACATGTTTAGATTTCATAAAGTTACTGTTGATTTTTTCAAGAATTACTTTTTGCTGCTGACTTATAAACTCACTAAGTTTAATAAAAAAAAAATAGTCATAGCATTTTAATACATTTATTTAGTATTCAAAGGTGTTAACTGTAATCTTACACTGCAAAATGATAATTTACAAAGGATTAAATTCATCACAGTGGTCCACCGTTCTATCAATAAGGCTAAACTAGAAGTTAACACTAATACAAACATTATGCATCTCAAAATGCATCAGATTCATGCTTTAAAATATGGAATATAAATTTTCTTCCGGGGGGGCATGCCCCCCGACCCCCCTAGAGGTGGAATATACTTCTCACCTTTTTCACCCCTGACCCGTTTTCATGCCTGATGTTGTATTTAAGTTAAAACTGTTGGCAAAATGATCATGATAGCCTTTATATTTCACATCTATGTGATTCAGTCTTGTATTTATTAGGCCTACTTTGCTATACTATATAGGCCTAATAAGTTATTATTTATATTAGTATTATAGTATGCTCCCCTTGTTCCTTATTTCCATTTCAGAAAGTTGGCAACCCTAGCTATGATTGCTTCACCCAACGGTTCAAAGTATCACTACACAACTCCCCTAGCAACCACTCTTAGCAACTTATACACATGTTTGATCTCATTGATATTGTTCATTGAAGCTATAGTAAAGTATTGTGAGTAAGCGAGTGTACCTGCATTTACAGTAGATATCGCATTTTCCTTCAGGTCAGTCCTATATTCATAATAAAATAATCCATTTGAATGTCCGCTGCGATATCTTTTAATCCTTTTAACAGTTAAGGGGTTTTCCCGTGCCTATTATCTGTCAGTTGCGTCTTCCTTCTCCGTGATAACAAGTTTGAGTCCTTTCACTGTAAAAGTCTTCTCTACTGACTGACTCACTCATAAAGACCGTCTTTGCCGCCATCTATTGGCGAAATAATGTATGTAACTTATGTTGCTGTTTACGGCCAGGGACTATTTTTTCCAGCGTAAGAAAGGCTTTTAGTGGTTTTACTTCATGAAAGTTGCATAGATACCCATTTTTCGGTTTTAATATTTGTATTGTGTGGTAACCGTTTTATAAAAGCAATAAGGTACTCGAGGCTTCGCATCTTGCCTAACAATGCCCTTCAGCCGTTACTTATTCACGATATAGCACTAGCCTCGAGTACCTTATTGCTTAATTAATATAGTGACTAGGCCTTTTAAATTAGGACTGTAACAAATGATTATTTTGATAATCGATTAATTTAACGATTATTGGATCGACTAATCGTCGATTATTTTGATGAATAATCAGTAAGTTTGTAATGATTATTCAGCCTTTTAAATAAGTTAATATATTGAGTTATACATATTATAACCTTAAATAAAATAAGATCACTTCAGCTTTTGAAATGGTGTTTTAATGAACTTTAACTCTTTCCCCGCCAGCGTTTTTTAAAAAGAGTTGCCAGCCACCGCCAGGGTTTTTGACAATTTTCGCAAAATTTTAATGGTCCACAGAAATTTTTTTTCTATGAATATATGAACATGCTATATATCAAAATAAAGATCTGTGCCCGGTTGCATAAAGCATTTTAAGTTTTTCCCTCAAGTATGATACTTAAGGGGCAATTTCCTAGCCTGGCCAGCCAGACTTACATCAAGATGTTTAGTCTGGACACTGTCCATAGACTAGGCTTACTCTGAGAGGCGGGATAAACGGCTGTCTCTCAAAATCCCTCTGCACGCAATAGGATAGCGCTACAACCAATCAGAGCAACGAAGAAGGTGACGTGGTGCGTTTTCCCACCAGCGGAGCTAATTGGTATATTAAACTTATTCCGTATCCAGTCGGCAAAACTCCGAACACATCTTCCTTTTTTAAAAATGATTTAAGTGCCGTTTTTTGCTCTTTTCTTAAAGAGAAACTTAACTCCAAGTCCTCCAGAGTCGCGGCCAAAGCCGATTTGAAAGACTGCTGTTCGACAGCTGCTGCCGCCATTCTTTGTTTACAAGTGCCTATGCCAGCCGTCGCAACTCTGTCGTCATATGTTAAGCCCGCCCCGCATGCTCTATACACGACGTGATTGGCCTGACCCAATCTGGGTTTTTGCTGCTAGAATGTGTATTGAGAGTTGCTAGACTGGCCCTGGCTGCAAAATACATTTTGCTGCCGCTAGGGGCGTCTAGATTTCTAGGCTAGCAATTTCCCCTTATCTAAGAGAATAACTTAAGGGTGTTGCATATAATAACTTAAATGGTTCTCTTGGGTAAGGGAAACATTTAAGTGTTTCACGACAGCGATCCTGCATTCACGTTATAAAAGTCTGTTGTTGCCATAGATACGCAAAACACTAATGGCGTTTTCACACCGTGTCAGCTGCAAACGCGCGAGAGTAATCACACTGGAAGCAGCAGCTCCAATGCATGTTTTCTCTACTAAAGGCCGACAGAAGAACCATTTCAAACAATGAAATATAAAAAAAATAAACGAATTAAAAAAAAGTTCATAACAACTTTGTGAATAGTCATCTTTTACTCTTAAGGTTACGATTTCCAAACCTTAAAGTCCGCGTGAACCGGAAGTTGCAAATGACTTTTCTCCGGTGCTGTGACGTAATTCCAAGTGAAAGGGAATATTGAACAGAGGGCAGGGTTTTACTTTAGCGCTCCTCCTCTCCATCTCTCGCTCGTAGCAGACTAACGGTCTGAGGCGAGCGGTGAAGCGTTTCCCAACCCTAGCCGTCAAACCTACGTCATCAGAAAGGGAACCCCATTTCAGACCGGAAGTAACTTTTCAGACTTTGATTAAAGATTACCACGGCAAACAATTTTTTTCTGAGTATTAACTTGCACGGATTAATTGCTCACCACAAGACTAGTAATATGCACTAACAAAGTTAATAGGGTCAATTTTGTTTTCATGCAGACTTTAAGTTATACTTAGGGAAATGACCGTTAAGGGGTTTTATGCAACACTGAACACTGTAAGGGATTACTTAAGTGAAAAAGCAGCATCGAAGGGAAATTCTAAGTGTTTATGACGTTTCACTTAAAGAAACCCTTAAAGAGGCTATATGTGTTTTTCTGAAATTTAAACTCGTGACTGACACCTGTGGCCAAAAAACAGAACTGCTCTTCCTTTCTGCTCGCTCTCGCAGCGCGCGCTCATACGTGCACACTTCACAAGTCATCTGCTGGAGGTGTCAACATTATGTTTACAGAGGTTAGAACAGTCAAATACATATATTGTTTGAGATAAGTGTTCTCGTATCAAAATGTCACACACGCTTGACATCACATCCGCAGACAGCTCGGGAAAAATCCGACCCGACAGAGAATAGGAAAAAATAGGATACAGGCTTATAGGTGCACCCACTGTGAGCGGACAAGGTGTCAGTATGCTCATCAGAAGATGTTTGAGTCATAAATGGTAAAATAAAAAGGCTATTGTTACGTTTATTTTGGGGAATAAGTTACATATAGGCCCTTTAAGTAATACTTGAGGGTTTTTTTCTGCAACACTCTTAGGTTTAAGGGCGAACTTAAGGGAAAATTACACTTAAGGTGCTTTATGCAACTGGGCACTGAGCCTCTGCTTTTAAACAATTTTATTTTTATTTTATCTACATTTGTTATTTTTTATTGCCACTTGAACATAGGCAGGTTTTGTCAAAAACACAATATTCTGAACAAAAAGCTGGAAAAAATGCATTTTTATCAAACAAGTGCATTTTCAAGCAGAATACATTCAGATGTTGTTTCCTTCATATATAAAATCTTCCAAAATAAATTAAAATGATAAATAAATGTAAAATACACATGTAGCCTAAAATACACATGTAGCTAAAATACAAATGTAAAATACAAAAACACAGGTGAACTTTGTCTCCGTAAAATGACCGATCTGTCTGCGGCTTTATTGAATAAAATGTCTTTATTCTATGCAAAATAAATCATTACATTACTGTATTTATATTATTATTTTTAATATTATCCCTTTTATTCATCTCTAATAAAGAGATTTACAACTAGTTAGTTAGCTTCTCCTGGACATCACCTGTCACCGGCTCCTTTTAATATGGGATGCTTTCTCTTCAAGTGCTCCAACATACATGTTGTGCTCTCGTGAAACGCAAGCTCAGCCTTGCCTGTATTGCACATGACAGCATTTTTAGTTGGCAGTTTTGTGAAACCTAACTGGTCCGAACTCGTTTACACTCTACCATGAGTCTCCATGTACTTAATGTCTATTTCCGTCATTTGCGCTGTTTTTTCTTCTACCGCAAAAGCATTGGTAACAGCTGCATTACACTAGTGCTACAGGGTCGTAGCGGTCAAAACACGATATTGCATGCCCATACATTGGTCACGTGAGATCAAACGACTACCCTACAAGAAAGATATTTGGTGACAATTTTTTATTGCCGACATTGTCGACTAATCGCTTCAGCCCTATTTTAAACCGAAGAGATTTTTTTACTTTCAACAAATGACAGTAATCTCACTTCAAATTTAATTTAGATAAAATAAAACATAATTTTATGGTGTTACCAGTAGATGGCTGCATAGCTCTCTATGTTTGTGAATTGTCTAGTAGTTTTTGGATGCTTTACCTCTTTTGAAAGCATGGAATGTGGCTGGTTAAAAATGTAATTTAAAGGATTAGTTAACTTTTAAAAAAATGTCTGCTGATAATTTATTCACCCCCATGTCATCCAAGATGTTCATGTCTTTCTTTCTTCAGTCGAAAAGAAATTAAGGTTTTTGATGAAAACATTCCAGGATTTTTCTCCATACAATGGACTTCAATGGGACCCAAACGGTTTAAGGTCCAAATTACAGTTTCAGTGCAGCTTCAAAGGGCTTTAAACGATACCAGATGATGAATAAGGTTCTTATCTAGCGAAATGTTTGGTCATTTTAAAAATAAATAAAAAAGTTTAAGTTTTATAAGCACAAATGCTCACCTTGCTCTGTTCTGTGATGCAAGTTTGTGACGTCGCGTAATACGCAATTACGTTGAATTTATTTTAATTACTTTTTATTTTATTTTTGAAATGACCAAACGTTTTGCTAGATAAAAACCTTATGAAATTATGATGAATGTTATGTAAGCACTGTACTAAATTTGTTTCTCTGTGTGTGTTATGTTATGTATTGCAGATGCCACGCGGAAAGGGTTTCCGTCGGTCCCGGGCGGCCAAGAGGAGGAATGTGGAGCGCCTTCTGCTCAGTTCCTCCACGGACGCAGCAGAGGTTATGCCACCTCTTGAAAAAAAGGCATCGTCCTTCGGCTCTACTATCGAGAGCCCGGCTTTTCCGATTTTTACCAAAAACCTTCCAATGACTTCCAAAAACCTTCCAATGACTTCCAAAAACCTTCCAATGACTTCCAAAAACCTTCCAATGGTTTCCAAAAACCTTCCAATGTGTTCATCTTTTGATGTCAATAACTCTGGTTACTTTCCACAGAGAGTCATACAGGGTTCCTTCCATCAGGGTGATTCCAGATTTGGTTTCAACAGTGGCAGACAGTGTGCAGCAAACAGCATCACCGCAGTCATGATGAGTGTGCTGAAGGATGTGCTGACCTGGACAACCGAGGACCTGAATGCTGTTCTGTTGCGTGGAGATGAGCTGTACACATCTATGAGACGGCAGGGGAAGATCAATGATCCATCATGGCGTCGGGGTTATGTTGCTGTTGCAGAATTGCCAACCGTGCACACAATCTTTAACACAACATTCTCAATAAAGATGTCAGATTCTCTGAGTGGTGTTTTTGGTGTTGATGTGTATGATGGAGCATTGCGAGATGTGAGCATGTCTATAGAAGATGCACTTCAGAGGGCCCTGTTTCAGTCTGATGCATGTTTGTTGAACATTTATGGCTACATTTGTGCAGTTATAAAGGTAAGGTCCAAATTTGCTGTAGTCGATTCCCATTCACGTGATGGTAAAGGTATGGTTAGATCTAATGCAGGCACAAGTGTAGTAGTTTATTGTGATGACATTTACATGTTGTTTAATCATGTTGTTAACCTTGCCATATCCCTGAAAGGTCAGGGGAAATCATTTGAAGTGACGGGTGTGACCGCAACAGTAATCGATAAGGCAACAAGTGCTGCTGACAGAAGTTCATTTAAGTCTGGTCAACAAGGCAGTGTCACACAAGTTTCACCTACGAGCGCAGCAGAGCAGAGTAAGTGTGTTGGAGACCGTGGTAAACAAGCACGCGCTGCCAATCCAGCAACTGTGTGCAAACCGGTTGAGACGTGTCTGGATTCAAGTAAGAAAAATAAACGTATGCAGACCAAGTGGAAACATAAGTTAATGGATGATGATGTCATTATTGGACCTACAGTAAATGCTGAGTTCAGTTTCAAACCTTTTACTGCTGAGACAAGTTCATGTAAGTCTGGACAAAAAAGCAGCGTCACACAAGTTTCACCTACGAGCGCAGCAAAGCAGAGTAAGTGTGTCGGAGACCGTAGTAAACAAACATGTGTAGACAAACCAGCAACTAGCAAATCGGCTGAGACCTGTGTGGAATCAAGTAAGAAAAATAGACGTGTGCAAACCAAGCCAAAACTTCCACATGTGAGCAAGTTACATGATAATTTGTTAAATGATGATGTTATTATTGGCCCTACAGTAAATACCGAGTTCAATTTCAAACCTTTAACATCTGCAGATCAGGATGCTTTGTGTACACGCTTGCAACTGACTAATGAAAGCGTTATTGTTCAAGGCACAAATGTGTGTTCTTTAGGAGTACCGTGCAAAACTAAAAGCATTAAAGGAGATGGTAATTGCTTGTTTCGATCAATAGCACATGCAGTATGCGGCAATGAAGAGAAACACCTGAAAATCAGACGTGCAGTTGTGAAACATCTTGAAGCTAACAGTTCTAAATTTATGAGATATTTAAGTGAAGAGCACACATCAGTGAAAGATTATTTGACACAGTCTAAAATGAACTTTTCAGGAACGTGGGGAAGTCATGTGGAATTATTTGGTCTAGCTGACTTTTTAAAAATAAATGTATTGACCTTTAATGATGACAGATGGAATGCACACGCCCCTACCGAACAGTCATTTACAGATAATGCAATCTATTTGAAGCATTGCAATGGAAATCACTATGAAGTTGTTACATGTGTTAAACATATAAATCAAGAAAATGTTTGTGCACAAGCATGTAACACTGAAGTAGGTGATCAGAGCATTAATCGCCCTTTGCGAAAAAGGAAATTAAATGACACAGCTGACAACTCTAAATGCAAAAGAGCACGTGAACTATACCATAGCAACACTGATTTCAGGCAGAAAAAGGTTGAGAACTCTAAAACGAAATACCGTGAAGACAGTGATTACAGGCAGAAAAAGATTGACACGATTAAAACAAAATACTGTGAAGACAGTGATTATAGGCAGAAAACTATTGACAACTCTAAAACGAAATACTGTGAAGACAGTGATTACAGGCAGAAAAAGATTGACACGATAAAAACAAAATACTGTGAAGACAGTGATTATAGGCAGAAAACTATTGACAACTCTAAAACGAAATACTGTGAAGACAGTGATTACAGGCAGAAAAAGATTGAAACAATTAAAACAAAATACTGTGAAGACAGTGATTATAGGCAGAAAAAGATTGACACAATTAAAACAAAATACTGTGAAGACAGTGATTATAGCAGAAAAAGATTGACACAATTAAAACAAAATACTGTGAAGACAGTGATTATAGGCAGAAAACTATTGACAACTCTAAAACGAAATACTGTGAAGACAGTGATCATAGGGAGAAAAAACTTGAAAATCTTCGAAATAAATATAAAAACAATATTTATGTACAGCAGTCAAAACGTGAAAATTCAAAGGATAAATATCACGGAAACCCCGCATTTAAAGCAGGTGTTTGTGAATACTTAAAAAGGAAATACCACGATGATGAAAACTTTCGTTTGAGTAAGATACAAAAAAGATCTGAAATTTGTGCAAAACAGAGGGACAGACAGAAAGACATTGATTTCACCATTAATCAGTTTCATCAAGAAGTCAGTACAGGTCCAGAATTTGTTTGCTGTGTTTGCCATCGTTTATTGTTCAAAAAACAGGTCGTTGAATGTAGAAGAGATTGCTATGAAATCAGAGGTCAACAAATTAATGATTTGGCTGAAAGATGCATCACACTAAAGTATTTACATGAATGCAGCAATGAATGTGAAAATAGATGCCATTTATCGGGGAATCCGGCTCGTAAATTGTGGATTTGCTATACATGCCATCGTAAAATCCTTGGTGGGAAATTGCCTGAAGAGAGTGTTGCCAACAACATGCATTTGGTGGACGTTCCAAAAGAACTAAAAGGTCTAAACTCTTTGGAAGAACATCTCATTGCACGCAATATTCCTTTTATGAAGTTGCTTTGTCTTCCCCGTGGAAAACAGAATGGTTGTCATGGCCCTGTAGTGTGTGTTCCTGTTAATACCACAGATGTCTCAAATATTCTCCCACGAAATGAATGTGATGATCACATGATAAGAATAAAACTGAAACGGAAATTAACATATAAAGGCCATTATGAATATAAATTTGTCAGCACTGATCGTGTCAGACATGCATTGTCTTATTTGGTGAGACATAATAAATGGTATAATGATGTTGAGTTTAATGAGCAGTGGGTAAATTCTTTGAATGCAACTGATGAATCAGTCAAGGATGCAGATGATTTTGAAATGGAGGAACAAGATGTAGCCGATAAAAATGAAGATGACAAAGGAGCTGGAGATGACCCTGATGAAGATTTAACATATATTAAAGAACAAAGTGGTCTTTTGTCAGACACATCACTACAACCTGTTGATTTGGGTTCAGAAATAATTGATCAACATTTTCATGATGTACTAAATGTAGCTCCAGGTGAAGGTAACAGTCCTGTCAGGCTGCTAACTGATAAAGACAATGAGGCAAAATGTTTCCCTGTTCTGTATCCTACTGGTGGTCCAACATTTCATGATGAAAGACGGGAAAAAATCACATTGACACGATACCTAAATGCAAGAATATTAAATGCTGATGGACGTTTTGCACACAGCACAGACTTTATTTTTTATGCACAGTATATATCAGAAGTTGATCAAATTGTGTCTAATGTATCAATTGCACTGAGGAAAGGTTGTGTAAAAAATTGCTTAAAGGTAACTCAAGATATGCTAACAAATTCTGATTCCTTGCAAAGAATACTAAATTATGATGAAGGATATAAGTTCTTAAGGCCAGTAAGAGGATCTCCTCCATATTGGATGTCTGCGCAAAAAGATCTGTTTGCCCTGATAAGACAACTAGGAATACCAACATTCTTTGCATCTTTTAGTTCTGCTGACCTGAGATGGCCTGAAATGATGAACACTATCATTAAACAAGATGGTAAACAAGGAAATGTTGATGAGCTTGATTGGTCTGAAAAATGTGGACTCATAAGACGAAATCCCGTCACTGCAGCAAGAATGTTTGATCACAGATGGCATTGTTTTCTAAAAAATGTCATAATGTCACCAGCACAGCCTATTGGCAAGATAAAAGACTACTTTTATCGTGTTGAATTTCAACAGCGTGGTTCTCCTCATGTTCACTGCCTGTTTTGGGTGGAAGATGCTCCGAAGCTCAATGATAATGATGCAGACAATGATCCTCTGGTTGCTGAGTTCATTGACACTTACATCACGTGTGAGATACCACCAGAAAATGATACTGTACTTTACGAAACAGTGAACAGTGTTCAGAAGCACAGTACAAGACATTCAAAAACATGTCGGAAGAAAAATACAGTTTGTAGATTTAATTTTCCACGACCACCATCCAGTCGTACGTTTATTACAAGACATACTAATGCAGAAGAATTGAAAGGGAAAGATGAAGATGACACAGCAAGTGCAATTATAAAGAAAGTCAAAACTGCTTTAAATTCTGACGTCAATTTTGATTCAGTTGATGCCTTTTTTTCATCTATTGGGATTAATCAAACTATCTTTGAAAAAGCATACAACAGGTGTACCAAAAAAAAAAGTGTTGTCTTGAAAAGAAATCCAAAAGATGTTTGGGTAAACCAGTATAACAGAGATTTATTGCATGCTTGGCAAGGGAATATGGATATTCAGTATGTCACAGATGCTTTTTCTGTAGTAGTCTACATAATTAGTTACATCACAAAAGCAGAACAAGAAATGGGACTGCTGCTTCAGCGTGCACAAAACGAAGCGATGAATGGAAATGTTGATGCTAAAGCGTCATTAAAACAGTTGGGAAGTGTCTATCTGCATAATAGAGAAATCTCTGCTCAAGAGGCTGTGTACAGATTGACAGGCATGCATTTGAAGGAATGTTCTCGTAAAGTACAATTTATTCCAATAGGACAAAATCCTGTAAAGATGAGTTTGCCTTTGAATATGCTTCGAAACAAAGTGGAAAATGACCAGTCTGATGATGAAAGCAGTTTTTGGATGAAAAGTCTCATTGACCGGTACAAAAACAGACCAGAGAAAGAGTTACTTGAAAATCTATGTCTTGCCAGTTTTTAATTCGAGTATAGAGTTCTGACAAAATCAGAGGTTTCCTCACATAACAAAACAGCTGAAAATGAAATAATTCAACTAAATAATAACAATGGCCATGTCAAACGAAGGACACGAACTGAACCAGCAGTAGTGAGGTATCCAAGGTTTTCACCCACTAAAGATCCAGAAAAATATTATCATTCATTGCTGCAGCTTTTCTTACCATATTACGATGACTGTGATCTGAAGCCGAGCAACTATAACACGTATGAGGAGTTCTACAACAGTGGTGTAATAAAAAGTGGTTGTGAATTGAAACAAGTGAAATCTATTGTTGATGGCAACAGAGAATTGTTTGAAAAGGAAAGTGACAAAATAGACAAAGCTAAACAGCTTTTAGAGAAGGATATGGATTTAGAAGATGCTTGGGCCCAGATATGTCCTGAAACAGAAAAACAGCGTGATCAATGCATAGAACTGATGAAGGATAAACTATTGCCTGATGAAGATGACACACAGGAACTTATTCCAGATCTTACAGGAAACCCTCAAACTGTGTGTACCATTGAGACAAACCACACTACAATGCCAAGAGATGATGCACTGCATTTACTGAGGTCACTAAATGAGGAACAATCTGCTGTTTTCTATAAAGTGCGAAAGTGGTGTCTAGAGAAAATACTTGGACAAAACCCTGAACCATTTAGAATTATTTCTTACTGGTGGAGCAGGCACAGGAAAAAGCCATCTAATTAAGGCAATACAGTATGAATCTTCCAGACTGTTATCCCAGCTGTCTGAGAATCCTGATGACATTACTGTACTTTGACCGCATCTACCGGAGTGGCCTCCTTCAACATCGGAGCTTCCACATTACATAATAAATTTCTAATTGGTGCAAACGTCAGACTGCCATATCAGCCTCTTGGGGATGACAAAATAAATTCTTTACGGACAAAATTGGGTAATTTGCAAATTTTGATTATTGATGAAGTGTCTATGGTTGACCATCGTCTTTTGTCATATATTCACGGAAGGTTGCGACAAATAAAACAAACTGGTGACTACTCTCTCTTTGGAAAAGTGAGCATTCTTGCAGTGGGAGATTATTTTCAGCTTCCGCCTGTTAAAGGAACAGCTCTCTATTCTGATACAAAAGGAGTAAACCTATGGGGAGAATAACTTTGAACTTGCTGAACTAACTAAAGTTGTTCGACAACAAGATTCAAGTTTTGCTGAAATGTTAAATCGGCTCAGAGTACGTAAGAAAAACGAATGTCTTGCCTCTACTGACATTGCAATGTTGAAAAACTGTGAAACAGGGGAGAATTGTAATGATCTTCACATATTTGCTACAAATGCCGAAGTTGATAAATACAACATTGAAAGACTTCATGAATGTTGCCCAGAGGCAATCAGTATACATGCTCAAGATTATGTGAAAAATTCTAAAACTGGACGAATGGAACGTAAAGTTGGATTTCATAGGAACATTTTCAATTCATGTTTGTCTGCATGCGTTTCCCTGGGTATTGGAGCAAAGGTTATGTTAAAGAAAAATATTGATGTTACAGATGGTCTCGTTAACGGAGCTTTTGGGACAGTGGTCCATATCAGTGAAAGTCGAAATAATGATGATGATTTCCCATCAGCCATTCATGTGGAGTTTGGATAATCCAAATGTCGGTAAAATTCAGAGATCTAAAACGCACCAGAGATTTTCACAAAATTCAACATTAATTGAAGTACAAGAAGACCAAGTCACAAATGATGGTGGTATTAGGCGTCAGTTTCCTCTCAGATTAGCATGGGCATGTACAGTTCACAAAGTGCAAGGACTCACAGTGGATAAAGCTGTTGTATCACTTAAGAAAATCTTTACAGCAGGGCAAGCATATGTTGCATTGAGCCGTGTAAGATCTCTCAGTGGGTTAATAATTGAGGACTTTAAAGAGTCTGTTATATTTTGTAATGACAAAATTGAGTTGGCCTTGAAAGATATGCCAAAATTCCCTTTGGAAGAGTACAGTTCCACTAAATCAGTTGGTACATTCAGAATAGCACTGCTTAATGTACAAAGTCTGAAAGCTCACTTTCAGGATGTTGTTGCGCATAAAGCTGTAATGAATGCTGATTGTATTTGTTTAACAGAAACATGGCTAAATGCTGAGGACAAAGCACAAGAACAACAAATACCAAAATTTGTGTTCAAGCACAACCCAAGAGCTAAGTGTTATGACAACAGTACTGCTGTTTTTTAGTGATATAAAACATCAGAGAGGCGGTGGAGTTGGAATATATTGTTCTGACAAAATTGAGTGTAACATCTTTACTCCTGAGAACTGGAACTTAGAATGTTTATACTTAACAGTTCCACATGTCAATTTAACTGCCGCTCTCTTGTATCGGCCAAATTCATATAAAACTGACATGTTTCGACAACAGCTATTGCAGGTTATTGAAGAGATAGAACAGCATCCAGGACAGAAAATAATTATGGGAGACTTTAATGAAGACATCTTTTACTTCATCTACAGTTGTGAAATTAATGGAAACCCATGGATACAGTCAACAGGTACACAATCCAACAACTGAAAAAGGTACATTAATAGATCATGTTTATACTAAAGATATGGAAGGTATAAGTGTTGACGTTGTGCAAACTTACTATAGTTTTCACCAGGCAATACTCATTTCACTGCCATAATTACATTTGTGGTAAAGATTCCGCCTGCCATTGGGGAAGGGGTGGGTAGGGAGGAAAGACACAATAGAAGGCGGCTCCCTAGGGGAGGGAAGGTACTGGAGACCGGGTTGGCTGGCACAGGGGTTGATTGGCACAGGGTTCATTTTTAAATCTTTTTAAGTTTTCATCAAACTACTGAATGTCTTTTTAATTTTGGTTAAACCAAACTTTTTTCCTTTTTTTATCACTTTAAAAAAACCTTTTCCTTCTATATACATTTTTCATTTCTCAGGGTCCCTCTCGAGAATAGAAATTCTGATTCACCCCACAAGGCCACTCCAACATTGTTTTACTGTTTAGATATTTGTTTTATGGTTAAAAATTGTGCCAATCAACCCCATAATACATAGCTAGAGGATTGTGATTAGGGCATGTTGCAGGAATTGGGGGATAACACCATGGTAGTAATAGCAATTAATGTTTATTTATAGACATACAATTTATTTATGTCTTATCTATAATTTAAAGATATTGGCTTTACATTTATATGACTGGTCTTCTGAAATTGCACAGCAGCTGTCAAAAAATGGCAATTATTTTGTTGTGACATTTTGTTATGAAATCAGTACAATAGGTAATTTGTATATTTAATTTTTTTTTTTTACGTTTTTTTTTTTTTTTTTTTTTTTTTAATTGTGCCAGCCAACCCAGGTGTCCTCTATTATTTTTTTATTTTTTTTACTTCTCACTAAATGTTTATTAAATGTATTAAGCTTGTATTAAGCTTGAATCAGCAAGTTTTGGCTATTATGCAAAACCACACCCATTAGTGTTATCACTTTATAGCATGGTTGTAGCTTGATATTTTTACTATGGGGCCAGACAATGATATTAGGTAGGTTTGTTGAATTCAAATGACATATTTACTTTTAGTACTACTATATTTTTAAATAAGAGCCATCTTATAAATAACAGCCATTTTGCATCAGTTCTGAACAGAGATTCAGAATGGCTTTCTCACAAGCTATGTCAATGCTGTAAAGCTGCATTTGTTTTTTTTTTCTTCTCAGTTTGTAAGTAGAACCACGTCTTGCAATAGTATTTTTTTAATTTTGGGCATGTCAGATAAAATGACTTCAACATCAAATATTTTTCCTGAACTAGCTAAGTGTTTCTCTTCAATATCGCCATTATACAGCTAATTTTTATGCTGAGTACTTTGAAGTTGTGTAGTTCTACTTACAGCACTGTTTTCATTGTAATACCATTAACATTTTGTGTACAGCTGATTTTATTTTTTTATTTAATTATGGTTAAAAAAAAGTAAGATGCCAAAAAACAAGTGTTACTTTCACATTCTGAAACAGAAACCTTTCTCAAGCCACAATCTGGGAGCTTATGGACAATTTAACTTCTCAATTTCCATTACATTTTACCATCTCATCCATCTGAATTAAAGAAGTGACCTACTCCTGTTAAAAACGAACATTTCATCTTTTACCATCACACAATCAACAACACAGGGAAAGAAAAAAAAGTTGAACAAAGAATAATCTTCACAGACACCTGATGTGAGTATATTTATTATTTATTAAAGGCTGTTTTGAATGTCCTTTTCATAACCATATTATTCATTAGTTTTTTGCATAAAATTACATTAGCAACAAAATTTAGTTTTATTGTTTTGTAGGACCATGATGAAACTACCATCATCTTCTGGTTTAAAACAACTGACCATATGTTCATCTATTTGAGAGAAGAAGAAAAAACGACAGCAGACAACAAAAACACTGCACTTAAGTGAGTATTTATAGTTTTTTTCATATTAAAGTTTCTTTCAAGTTAAAACATAATTGACAAATATTTTTTGTTATATTTGTAGGAATATTTCAAGGACATTTCAAGATTAAACAGGATAATATGCAGATGTGGCATAGTCATGACTCCATTCACAGCAGAAACTGTTCACAACAGGACAGTACCAGAAATAACTAATTTTCATTACACTTTGTATTACAATGTGAATATGCCGTATATTCAATGCCTTATTATTAAAAAAAAAGAATTTATTTGGAAGTGTATACTTGCAACTGCAACGTAAACAAAATTATATTGCACTTACAAGTGTATATACCATTTCTTCTAACTGAATAACAAAAGTACCTACCCATATGTTTGGTTTTGCATAATAGCCAAGGCTCAAAAGTAGGACTGAAAACTTGCTGGTTCAAGCTTAATAAGGTCAAGGAAGCCACTAGACATCAACATTATATATCTTGTTCTGTTTCTGGACTCCTATTTTTAAGTTAATTTTGTTCAAATTTCCCTGTGTTTACATACTGTTTTCTGAGTTACCTATGTTTGTAGTGTTCTTATTTGTTTCCTTGGTTCAACATTATGCTTGTGTCATTTTTTTCTTTCATTATTATCTCTATCCAAGCTCCTCTGTTTCTTCAGTTCATTGCTAGTGATTATTTTAGTTTGCTTAAGTTTCATGCAAGTTTTTGCTTTAAGTTTTTATGTTGCCTTGGCTACACCTTTGCTGTTCACTGCATTGGCTCTACTATATGGCCTGTCGTCCCTCTGGTTCAACGGGTCCCTCATCATTCAGACTCTGTCCTGGTCTGTGATCCCCGTGTTCCACAACAGACTTCCAGGCCTACCACTATGCTGGCACCGTCCAATAATTCAGCTTCACCTGGACCTTCATCACTTCACCTGCACCATCGTCCTCATTCCCACCAACTTCACCTCGACCTGTACATCTTCCATCTCCACGTGATCGTCTGGTCCACTGGTTCTCCAACCCTCGGGCTCCCATCAAGGTAACCCACTCTGTCATTCTTACTGAACAAAAACATATTTAAAACAACTTGGTCTGAGTGTGTTTAGTATTTATAATTGCTGTTTTGCATATATTAGTAATTTGCATACTATTTGTTTATTTGTTTAACATTGTAGAAAATCTGCAATAAACAACAAATATTTTTGTTATTGTGTTCTAGGACTATGAAGACATAATACATCATCTGTCACCTTCTAGTTAAAACAACTGACTCTGCCTGCATCCTCTAAAACACCTTCCATCCCTCCAGCTTCACCATCTTTGTCACTCCCACCAGCTCTACCTCAATCTGCAGATCTTCTACCTCCACCTTGGCTGCCCAGTAAAGTGGTATAGGTTCTCCAGCCTTCCTGACTACACCTTGGTCTTCCATATGATCTGGACCACCTCCACCATGAGACTCTATTCCTGCGCCTCCATCAAGGCATCCAACTATGCCATTTCTGCCGTGGAAAGCTCCATTGATTTTGCATTAGTCTTTTGTCCACTGCACACCGATGGGCTCTTCATCCATTAGTTGTGTGGTGTCTTCCTCAATCTGCTCTACCTTAGTCTCTACTCCCCACCACCTGTTGTGATGTTGTATTTAGCCATTAAGAGCTGCCTTTTGGAAGTGCATGTATTGTCATATTTTGTTTCTGTTCTAGGACTCATATTTTTATTAAAAAAATAAAATCAATAGTTTCTGAGTTTATACTTATGTTATGTTTTTCAGAAGTGCCTATGTGTGTTCTCATTGTCTTCATCGATTGTCCATTATGCTCACTATGTTTGGTGAATTCATTGTTATTTCTATTAATTTACACTCATTTGGATTGATAATATCATGTATTTTCATTATTATATTGATTTGATTAAAATTAAATACAGAAATGCTAATTGTCCATTAATACTAAGAATTCTGTCATTATTTTGATTGTAATTTATGAAAAAGTTTGTTCTGCCTGTGAACTTTTTTTGTGATCTTGAATGTTTCGTTCGCATCCGTAAATTCAGTGACTATATAGTGTGTGTTTGTGTGTGCCTGTGCTTCAATGAAAGCTCACATTAATTTAGAACATCAATTCAACTGAGGGTATATGTTTAAACCGTTTAAAGCTTGCATTGCTATTTGCATCAAATCATTATCTTATATTTATAGAATCTAGACTCTAGATGTTTTTGCCATTCATTTAACAAACAA
>JARPMJ010003456.1:0-92623 GCA_033366665.1 Phoxinus dragarum | reverse complement strand
GTGTGTATTTATATACAGTTTACAAAATAATTATACACAATACACACACATATATTATGTAAACACAAACTTTTATCTTGAATTCGATTAATCGCGATTAATCGTTTACAGCCCTGTCTAATAGATCAGCAAACAACTGTAAATGAAGCAAAAATGCACGTTAACATTAATTTATTTGATTTATAAAACATCTGCTCTCTCTAAAAACAAACAGACTTTGAGATGTCAGTCTGATAATGGTTGTAATTTCTCGGGTGATGATAATGCTGGAACAGAAGTTTTTGATTACATACGTTTTTTTTTTTTAAAGCTTTGAGGATTTATGAAAGCATTTGATGATGAGAACATGTCATTTCTTTGTTCATTTGTCTTACCAGACGCTCAGACAACTCACTTTATTAGACAATATAAGTAATTTGTCACACGTTTTCTGGAAGTGAAGAGACAATCGGAGCCAATAATGAGAAAAACTCACACTGTGTGACATCCCTTCTTAAACCCACGCATCTGATCAGAAAGCAAATTAAAGGTCTTGCATTGATTGGCTGGCTGTTTTAAAATGTGCGATTTGCTGTATTCTTTATTTTGCTTCTGCTGAGTGATAAGTGAGTGTTGTTTTGCAGCTGCGCTTGAGTCCGAGAGCGAGATGAAGGAGGTAATTATCACTCGTGTGTGTGAGTTTTCTCCACAGGTGAGACGGAGGAGGCGCAGTGGGAGCTTTGTTCTCCTGTCTTTCACTGCTCAGAGACTGGAGGACACATGGACGCTTTACAGGCGTTTGGCACACACTGGCATCATGTTTCTGATTCAGAGCCAGGAAAACCTTCTCAAACCACCAACTGCTGGATTTGTTTGGTTACTACTAGATTTTTGCATTTTCTGAAGAAACAAGTGTGCCATTTGCACTTATGCTAACATATTTTCTATTTTGTGGATGGTTGCTCTGCTGATGCTTGGGTGTTCTTGGTGGTTATTCGGTGTTTAGGAGGTTGTTGTTCGTGGGTGTTTTAGCTGGTTTCTAAAGATTTTAAGCTAGGATGATCCGGGTGATCACTAAGGTGTTTTAAGTGGTTTGTACTGTTGGGTGTTCTGAGTTGATCTTGGGTGTTTAGGTGGTTGCTAGGGTGTTGCAGATGGTTGCTAGGGTGTTCTAAATAGTTTTTTTTTTAGGTGGTTGCTAGAGTGTTTGATTGTTGCTACGTAGTCCTAAGTGGTTGGTAGGGTGTTCTGAGTTGATCTAAGGTGCTTTGAGTGGTTGCGAGAGTGTTTTAGATTGTTACTAGGGTGTTTCGAGTGGTTGCTAGGGTGTTCTAAGTTGTTCTTGGGTGTTTAGGTGGTTGCTAATGTGTTCCAGATGGTTGCTAGGGTGTTCTAAATAGTTTTGGGGGGTTTTAGGTGGTTGCTAGAGTGTTTGATTGTTGTTAGGGAGTCCTAAGTGGTTGGTAGGGTGTTCTGAGTTGATCTAAGGTGCTTTTAATAGTTGCAAGAGTGTTTTAGATTGTTGCTAGGGTGTTTCGAGTGGTTGCTAGGGTGTTCTAAGTTGTTCTTGGGTGTTTAGGTGGTTGCTAGGGTGTTGCAGGTGGTTGCTAGGGTGTTCTAAATAGTTTTTAGGTGGTTGCTAGAGTGTTTGATTATTGCTAGGGTGTTCTAAGTGGTTGTTAGGGTGTTCTATGTGTTTTGGGGGGTTGCTATAGTGTTTAATTGTTGCTAGGGTGTCTTAAATGGTTGGCATGGTGTTCTAAGTGGTTGATATTGTGTTTTGGGTGGTTGCTACAGTGTTTAATTGTTGCTAGGGTGTTCTAAGTGTTTAGGGTGTTCTATGTTGTTCCTGAGTGTTTTGGGTGGTTGCTATATTGTTTGATTGTTACTAGGGTGTCTTAAAATGGTTAGTATGGTGTTCTATGTCATTCTTGAGTGTTTTGTATGGTTGCATTGTTTGATTGTTTGGGTGGTTGATATAGTGTTTGATTGTTGTTGCTAGGGTGTTCTAAGTGGTTGATATGGTGTTCTATGTTTTAAGAGGTGTTTTGGGTGGTTGCTAGAGTGTTTAGAATGTTGCTAGAGTGTTTTTAGAATGTTGCTAGGGTGTTTTTAGAATGTTGCTAGGGTGTTTAGGTGGTTGCTAGGGTGTTTTCAGAATGTTGCTAGGGTGTTTAGGTTGCTAGGGTGTTTAGGTGGTTGCTAGGGTGTTTTTAGAATGTTGCTAGGGTGTTTTTAGAATGTTGCTAGGGTGTTTTTAGAATGTTGCTAGGGTGTTTAGGTGGTTGCTAGGGTGTTTTCAGAATGTTGCTAGGGTGTTTAGGTGGTTGCTAGGGTGTTTTTAGAATGTTGCTAGGGTGTTTAGGTGGTTGCTAGGGTGTTTTTAGAATGTTGCTAGGGTGTTTAGGTAGTCAGAAGTCAGCAGAGTCCACCTCGAGTCTCTGTGATGTTATAGTCTGCAGATATGGCGGAGTGTGTTAGATCTCTAGGGAAGCTCTGGTGAAGTGAGCTGGAAGACACTGGTTGAGTCCTAATGCAGGAGGGCTGGTGAATCTCTCAGTTAAAGTCTGCTCTTCCACAGACCCAGAGGAATAACGCCTGTCCATATAACACTCCCCATGCTCTCCTGTCTCTGTATGATGCAACCGATGATGAATGATGAATGATGAACTAGTGTCCAAGATGTGTATGCATCGCTGCCAGCCTGGAATGAAGAAGAGGAAGCACAGTATTTCATTCCAGAGATGTAATTGTGTTAATTAACCTTTATTTCCCCCAGTTCTCATTTCATTAGAGTATCATTTGATTATCGTTGCAAAGTTGTGGAGATGTCTTCTGAAACTCTACAGATTATAATAAGTGTCCAACAAATCGATACTTCACTTTTTGTACACTTTGTACCAGAAATAATTCTGCTTTGCAATGCAAATTTTTCTATTCAGGATTCTTGAGGTGTTGTTTGCTTTTTTTTCTCCTTGTGTGAATTTTATTATATTGCTTTATTATAATGTTTTGTTTGTTTATAATGGTGCATTGGAATGTTGATATATGTATGTGGAATATGATATGAGTTTGTGATGTGATTCCACTTCTCTTATATTTACTTCACTTATCCATTTGTCAGACATTTTTATCCAAAGTGACTTACATTTTATTTCAAAGTACACATTTACATTCTTATCAGTTCTTGCTTTCTTTGGGAATCAAACCCATGACCTTGGCGTTGCAAGCACCAGCGCTCTACAGTTTGAGCCACAGGAAAGCACAACACTTATATATTTTATAGTAGGCAGTATGCAGTATACTCTTCAGTAAGTCTGTGTGTAACGTCATTGAATGTGTGTGTGTGTCTGCATTAATAATGTTGATGTTCTTCATGTGTCTCCTGCAGCGTCTTCAGCAGATTATCATCCATCAGGCTGAAGCCGTTTTGAACGTGACATTCATAACCATCTCTGCAGGTATTCCACGCATGCAAAAACAATGTACATACACCATACTGTAAAGAATAGTATGCAACCCTAGATTTAGTCTTTTTCCCAACACACTCCATTCCTGTCATCTACGATTAATTTTTTCCTTGTTGTGTGACCAACGTTAAACTCAGTTATGGAGGCGTGTGACCTTTCCCGCTCAACATGATTGATATTTTTATGCTACGCATTTGAAGGATGCTGGGAAAGCGAAATATCCTCTAGAGATTTGACACCTGTCAAAATCTAACCTGATATTAGTTATATGCAATTATTTAATCTGCATGCAATTAAAGCCTCTGGGTGATGAATGACGTGGAATAATTTATGAACCCGTTGTTTCTGCGATGCGTGATGACTAGCGATTAGATTATCCGGCCATTGGTGAGAGAATGTAAAGTTGCTCATTTTAATATTCATGAGCTCAGAAGAGGATCTGTTAAATACACGTGGAGATATTAGTATCTCTGAAATCTCATTTCCACAACACTCCTCGACACGCTGAACAATGTTCATTCTGTGTTTTTGTTTCGATTCTTAACCCTGCCGCCGTCTCCGATTAGTTCTCGTTAACTAGTGGCTAATGAACCTCCATTCTTCTCCTCACAGACGCTTTATCTTCAGCGTGTTTGAAGCAGCTGAATAATTAAGATTTGCAAATTGGCTGTTTGCATTGTCTCCAACAATTAATTGTTTGTCGGCTGTCTGGTGACGAGACGAGACGGCCTGTGTGTTGTTGTGTGAGCTGCTGGCTGTAGATTTTATTGGAAAAGCGAGAGCCATTCAACAGATCTTCAAGGTCAAGACCGCAGGATATTATTGTGTGTGTGTGTGTGTGTAAACTCTATTCTGTTTCTCCACTTTCTGCGTTTCTGGCCAGAGGACCGTTTATACATTGACTTTGTCTCATTTAAGCATAATTTTTTGTCTCAGATGTTTCAGCTGCTCAGATCATTTGGAGAATTTGATGAGAAATGTTTGAGATCTCTGACTTTTGATTGCAGAATTAGGGATTTATTTGGTTTGCGAAAAGTGTTTTTATTTTTATATTGCATTTATTTTATTTTATTTTATTTGATCTTATCTTATCATATTTTTATCATATTGATATGTTACTTATCATAACAATGGAGGCAATTTTGAATGTGAGTTTACTAAAACGAAAGCAGGATTTCAATTATTTGATTAAAAAATAAATAAAAGTCCGCACAGCAGACGTTTCCCTCCACAGACGCACGTCGGTAAATTAGGGAATGAACTTGCGGTGCAGCGAAAAGAGGAGGCGTGTTCCGGCGCAAACGTTCCCTGACGCTGTTTTGCAGATTCAGAAAATAATTCCGCCACTGACCAGGAAAAACCCAGTCTAAAGACAGTGGTGCGTTGCGCGTTAGTCATATGGTATTTTAAGGTATCATACACTTTGATTCTCTAATCTAAACAGACGCAGCAGTTTTCATTTTTGCAAATCATACATTATTACAAGGAAAAATATTAAAACACGAGGGAAATCATTGTGGTGTCCATGAAGATGTGAAAAAAATTGCCATAAATCTAGATTACACATTTACCCAAATTATTATACCCCTGTTTAACCGAAGCTTATTTGTGTGGTTTCTCCCATCATCCCCAATGTCACTTCTCTGTCTTTTACAGCCCTGACGAGAACGTCGGTCTCCTCGGCTGTGAACCGCTCCTGGCACGCGCTGGCAAACCCGCCGTTATAATAGCGATCCGCCATGGAACAAGCGCGCCGGCTCTTAAAGGGAATGTGAGAGGACGCTCTGATTGGTTTATTTCACGTTACGCCCAAACCACACCTATGAATAATGAAGCGACTTCAGACCAACCCCTTTTAGATTTGCGTCGGGCGCAAGAGTCATTTATCTCGCCGATATAATAGCAACAGCGCCCGGGATCCGCCCACAAAGTTACTTGCTTTTCGCGTTTGATACTTGCGTTTCAGATCGTTACAATAGGGCCCATTATATTTTAAAAGATTATGAAGATTTTATAAAAATAACAAGCACCGATGAATTGTTCACAATAAGACCAGGAAAATGTGGTAAGAAATGTAGAATTTGATTTCACATTGACTCCATGTCTCATCCAGTGAGATATTAAAGAGAGCTCATTTGAGATTTACCCAGACAGACGCTCTCTTGTGCTGCAGTATCTGGTGGACATCTGACTCTCTTCTGGACGCTGGCCGTCTCCTCTTTTGTTACTCCGAGGTCACAATGACACTTTTATCACTCTGAATTTTCTTTCTTTCTCTCTCTCACAAAAGCGAGGCGAAGTGTTCCGGATGGACGGAGAACCGTGATACATCAGCCGTCCTGTCCCAGATCATTCGTTGGTCAGTGTTCAGTACAGTAATTCATATAATATCTGAGTGTCATTCAATAGATAAGGAGGTTACACTTTATTCCGATTGTCCACATTCTACCAACTATAAGAAACTTTGTTGCTAGGGTGTCTGAATGTCAACTAACTCTCATTAAAATAATTTTTCTTTTTTTTAAATATGAGGGATGTATAAAACTAAACTTGGTTAAGGTATTTATCTGCCACTTGTTTTTTTTATGATACAAAAAAAAAAGCATAGAAAAAAAAGCTCACAGAAAAAAAAAACATACATTGACTACAACAAAATCAGTTATTAATATTTCATTGGTTCTCTCTTGTTTTTGCATGTGATTATAATTTATTTCTATGACACAATTTGGCATGTTTCATTGCGTTATTATCACAAATAAAACAATTGACTCCAAGCACAACTACGCAACATGCTTACAATTATTTTTGTCAATCAATAATATTTGAGTGAAGGGTGAGGATGTAATTTTTCCATCACTTTGGGCGTCTACTGTCTTAATTTAAGAATGCTTGGATATTTGTGCTTGAAAACACACACAAAAAAAAGTGCAGTGCAATTATTCCCTAATTTCTTTTCGTTCGCTGACGTCTCCAATGCATGACGTCCACGCGTATGGAAGCACATGGTCACAATAGAGCCTTGTTCTCGATGCCTCGGGGTAATAGAGTTTATCACAGCGGACTGTTACATCCCTCCATGTCCGTCTCAGTGGCACACGGCTAACACACACTACATGTGTGCTGCAGTCCTGTGCCTCTTTAACTCTTACAGAGGGACAGTGGATTATCTGAGGGCTGACTGCACCTGGCCTCCACCCTGAAGTCTTTTTGGTCAGATGGTCGTCATCCGAGGCCTCGAGACACAGCCTGTCAAATCTGAGACGGTGTCCGTGTCACATGGTGAGCTGAATGCTAACCGCAGCGCTAAGCACACTGAGCTAAATGACGGCCATTATCGGCAGGGCATCACGGGTCGAGCTGGAGCGGCCCTCATGGCCATGAGCCATAATATAACACCGCATACAGTGACCCGTCAACACAGAGGCCAGTGAATAAATCAAACCCAGAGAGGAGACTGTGTTCAGCAGGGAAAACTGAGCAGTACAGAGCCGTATATCGTGGCTTCGAATTTAGAATTTCTTCTCTCGTTTTAGTTAAATTGGGGCCACAAAATAAGAATGAACTCCCACAACTTATTATTTTCCTCCCTCGCTTTATTAAAGCATGGGCACTTTGTACTAATTCATTCCCTCATTTTGATTTAAAGGGTTAGTTCATCCAAAAATGAAATTTCTGTCCAAAATAGGGGATGCACAGACTTTAAGTGTTTTGCCGACTTTAATGGTCTGCCCTGACGCTTTACAGGAACACTCCACTTTTTTTGGAAATAGGCTAATTTTCCAACTCCCCTAGAGTTAAACAGTTGAGTTTTACCGTTTTCGAATCCATTCAGCCGATCACCGGGTCTGGCGGGTAGCAGTTTTAGCATAGCTTAGCATAGATCATTGAATCTGATTAGTCCGTTAGCATCTCTCTAAAAAAAATACCAAAGAGTTTCAATATTTTTCTATTTAAAACTTGACTCTTCTGTAGTTACATCGTGTACTAAGACCGACAGAAAATGAAAAGTTGTGATTTTCTAGGCCAATATGACTAGGAACTAAACTCTCATTCCTGCGAAATAATCAGGGAACTGCTGCCGTACCAGCAGCGCAATGATATTACACAGTTAGTGCCGGTCACGTTGGAAGTTACCGAGCTGGGGACTATTTTCAGGCGCTGCGTAATATCACTGAATTTGGTACGGCAGCAGTTCCTTGATTATTACGCAGTAACTAAAGCCCACAGCTTCACTATTAGTAGAGAGACGCTGCCAGGTAGAATTAATTCACACGCACTCGCTCTCTCACTAATGCATTCAAACCTGTAAGACTTCCGTTCATCCTCAAAACACAAATGAAGATAATTTTAAATGAAATCTGAGATATTTCTGTCCCTCCTTTGACAGTTCATGCAGCCACCACTTTGTCGCTTCAAAAAAGTTTATAAAGAGATTATAAAAAACTGTAAAACTAACACATATGAATCAACATTTTCTGAACACTCGATTGCCTTATATGAT
Source organism: Phoxinus dragarum (assembly GCA_033366665.1). Lineage (NCBI taxonomy): Eukaryota > Metazoa > Chordata > Actinopteri > Cypriniformes > Leuciscidae > Phoxinus > Phoxinus dragarum. The sequence continues at coordinate 84,673 of JARPMJ010003456.1, read as the reverse complement.
GAACAGATTATATTTAGACTTGCACTGGATAGTAACACACCAAAGCGACGCCCTAGCAACCGCATCCCATTGCATTAGGATTCACACATTACTAAATTAAAACCCTGATCACTCCAGTTTCGAGGTGGTAAATAAGCACCACTCACATTTGAGTTGACTAGAAATTCATATATTTAACTTGTAATGTGATCTGGACTGGGTGCCGGTCCTCTTCTCTAAATCTGATAAAGATGATGACCAGATACTGTCTGAACGACAATAGTGATGATTAATCTCTAAATACAGCAGGGATGTAATGAGGCTCTTCACATCACAGGTCTTTTGCTCAAAAACTGCTTTTTGTTTTTGCTCGCTCAAATCAGAACTCAAATTGAAAGGATAGATGTTCATAAAATTTGAAAACACAAGATCTTTCACAATGTTTTGAGTGAATAGGACAATAAGAAGCTCTTATGAGTATAAATTTAGCCTGTTACTGTTTTAGCTGCTGTGTGTTTGTGTGTGCGCGCGTGTGTGTGTGCATGTGTGTGCATAAAGAGTCTTTTGTATGGAGCGAGTCGCAGGCGTTGTTGGCCCGGGGCAGATTTCTCCTACTTCATTAAAGCAGAACACATGTCTGTATGCATGACAATAAGCATTAGAGCGATATGAACAGCCTTACAGTCCCTGCAAGTGTGGATCTGTTTGACAAACGCTTCACTGTTTCCTTACAAGGTGATTTCTGATCATGACACGCACACACACACACACACGTTTTCAAAATTTTAATTGATTCGATATCTGAACATGTTTGTTTGTATATATAATATATATATAACATTTTTGCAACTAAACGGCAAGATCCTAATAACCACTCCACTCCACCACACACACACACACGCGCGCACACACACACACACACACACACACACACACACACACACACACACACACACACACACACGTTTTAATATTTTTAATTGATTCAATATCTGAACATGTTTGTTTGTATATATAACATTTTTGCAACTAAACGCCAAGATCCTAATAACCACTCCACCACACACACACACACACACACGTTTTCAACATTTTTGAATTGATTCAATATCTGAACATGTTTGTTTGTATATATATAACATTTTTGCAACTAAACGGCAAGATCCTAATAACCACTCCACCACACACACACACACACACACACACACACACACACACACACACACGTTTTCAACATTTTTGAATTGATTCAATATCTGAACATGTTTGTTTGTGTATATAACATTTTTGCAACTAAACGGCAAGATCCTAATGACCACTCCACCACACACACACACACACACAAACACACACACACACACACACACACACACACACACACACACACACACACACACACACAATTGATTCAATATCTGAACATGTTTGTATATATATATATAACATTTTTGCAACTAAACAGCAAGATCCTGATAACCACTCCACCACAGCATCTCATTTTTATCATCTAGGCTTCTCTATACACCTATAAGTATGAATTGAGTATGAATTGAGAAAATAATTCATGCATTTTTAATAATGCAATAATGTACAACACAAAATAAAGGTTTCCGCTGGGTCTGGGAAGTCTTTTAAAGACCGCATTTCCTGGCCTCTCCGCACACGCTGCCATTCTCATGAATAAAAGATGCTGTCGTTAAGCTTAGTTTAATAGTTTCAATAAAAGCTCCTGCCAGAGAGATAAGCTGTCACATTAACTTAATATTCATTTCCTAAATGGGCCTCTCCGGGTTCCATGGTCAAATTACATTTCAATTCGTATTTATACTTTTCATGTCTTTATGAACTGTGTCAACCTGGTTAGGAAATATAGTTGAATTACCGTAGATGGTAATGTTATATACTGAATTTGATTGTATTTGCAATGAACTGAGAGGTGAGGGTGACAAATGAGCAAAAACACAGAGTGGAAAATAACGCAGAGCCCACTATTTTAATTTCTAATATTAAAATAAATTACAATTAAAATAGATATAATATATAAATATAATATTTAAATTTAAATCAAATGAACAGACAAATTGTACAGTAGGCTAATATTAATATAATATGTATATAATTATTAAAAATAGTTAAAATAAATTGATATAATAATTCATTTGATTATATTTGTACATATAATAATATAATAATAACATATATACACACACACACACACACACTAAAACTCTGTAAATCTAAAACAGAATAAAGCTAAGTGAAACAGGAAGTCACTGTAACAAATGGAATGTTTAAAGGATGTCGATTCTAGAATGTTCCAAATTAATGACCAGTATTCCGTTACATTCCCAGTATTCCGTTCTATTCCCAGTAATGAAAACCAATACAGAATAGAGTAAGTGATCATCTTTCCTGATTCTGAGTTTGACGTGCTCTGTGACACTGGATAAGTCTGTATTGTTCTGTTTGCCCCGCACCCATCCATCCATCCATGTGTGTGTTCAAATGAAAGCTCTTTGTAGGCAGCTGAAGTGTGTGTGTGTGTGTGTGCATGTAAAAACTGTTTTGAGCACAGAAACATGAATCCTTTAAATGCTATATTCTGCTGGGTAATAATTTGGTGTGTGTGGACTCCTCTCGACCTGCGCTGGCATTTCTCCACCTCACTGCTGTAGCAAACATGACAGATGATCGGTCGCCATGGTTACCGTCCAAGTGACGATACGGTACCCCGTGTTTTTTATTATATCGGATGCACTCGGGCACCTCTAAACACACCTCAAATATCATTTTTGGAATATAAGTGGGAGTTAAAGTCACTTAGTGTGCTTTTTCTGGTATGAAACAGCAGTGTTATTTTAGACTCTGTTCAATTGAGACGAACCCTGGTGCGATTGCTTTGTTAGTGCGGTTCAAGTGTGAACGCTGCCATCTGAACCCAAACAAGCGGGCCGAGACGCTGAAAAGAGTCTCAGACCGCTTCCAAACACTACTGAACTATTGAAACACGGACCAAAGACATGTAAACCAACCAAAAACGGGACATGTCACAAGATGCAACCTTTTTTGTTCTGTATTTTTAGATTCTGTGTTAAAAATGACATTGTGAACGCTAAGCGAACCAGGACTAAATTAATCATTTTCTTTTTTTCGGGTCGGAAAATATATAAGATATGACTTCAGAAGACTTGGATTATAGTGCACAGATTTTACAGCCTCATATTGTGTTTCACTCACTATATAATAAATCACTTTCCAATTTTGCGACATGTCTTTGCAATTACACTCTTATAAATAAAGGTTCCAGAAGTTTTTGCCGTGATGCCATTTACGGTTCCCCGAAGAACCTTTCAGTGAACCATTTATTTCTTAGTGTGAAGAACATTCTCAGAAACTTTTTCCCATTATAAAGAACCTTTTTGTGTAATGGAAAGCTTCCATGGATGTTCATGGAACCATAAAGAACTGTTATTTGTAAGAGTGTATTCCTTTAATGTGAAACTGTCACTCAGTATTTCTCCGGTAATCCTCTAAATACAGGGTGTCAGAATTTAGAAATTGCCATGACAACAGTAACTATGACGCACAACTGGGAGTTGCTCCACTGAGAGCCGGTCAGTACTTTAGTGTGATGTTTACACACACACACACACACACACACACACACACACACGCACGCACACACACACACACACACACACACACACATATCTTGGCTGGTTTATGCCTGGCAGTGACCAGTTAATGTGACAAAAGAAACTTTTTCCTTGTAAGTGTATCAGATGTATTAGCCATACTAGGCCTCTGGAAAGGCTGTGTGTGTGTGTGTGTGTGTGTGTGTGTGTGGTCTCAGATAGTGTTACTGTCTCTAAGTGTGTCTGAGGATGTGTCTAAGTTGGGTGGTGGCTGTAATGTTGCCCTGGTTTCCTCTTACTCCGCATGAGCTAAGCGGCTAAAATAAGCAAATGATATATAGACGCGCTGCCAACATGTGTAAGGAAACCGTCTCTGGAAACCTGAACGTAACATCACAGCTAACAGGGAACCTTCCCAGAACTTTCCAGTAACATTAGTTCAAAGTTAGTCTCTAATAATAACATTAATTGTAGATCGTTCATGAACATTCTCAATTTTAGTTGGACATTCCAAAGTTTTTTAAAAGTAACTAGTTTTAGAATGTTCAGTGTTCTCACACTGTTTGTAGAATGATCAAATGGAATGTTCTTTTAACATTTTTGTATAGACATTATGCGCCTTATGTGTCATCTTTAGAATAATGTCTTTGAACTTCAGGTTTTGCGGTCGCTCTGTATATTTCTATGGCATTGCTGTCCAGGAGTAATAGCTTTTGAAGTGGATTTACTTAAAGCTTATGATCCACTTTTAAGTCGTTTTTTGGGGTCGACAGCTTATAAAAACGTATTTCTGGGTTTCTTAGCTTGTTTGCTGTACACCTCGTCACACAGCAGCTTTTAGGTGTTTTTCTGTCTTTTGTTAGAAGCAAGAAATGACAAGGAGGCAGCCTCTCGCAATGCAGAGTCAATGGAGACGGTTGGATTGTGCGTGGTCTTAAGATTATGACGCGTTACGCTCTGTCTCTATAGTATAACCAAGAAAAAACATTTAAAAACAGACTATTTGAATGTTCAAAGAACATTCAGAAATGTTTTTATATCTTACTGTAATGGGAATGTTAGCAAAACGTTGTCAGAAAATGCTTGTTTGCTGGTTTAACACTACCTGTCAAACTGCACAGATTATAAATAATGCAGTAGCTCGCTTAAAAAAATAATTAAAAAAAAACATTTCTGTTTGTGTTTTACAGGGGAAAGCAAGCTGTACGTGTTTGGAACAACACGTACAACTTGCATCAAGTAAATGATGATTTTTAATTCTTAAAACGTGGTACCAAAGCTCCTGTGGTCAACTCTGTTAATTAGCACAGAAAAGTAGCAGCCCACTGGGACCCAGTGTTTTATGCCTGTGCCTTAATTATATGCTTTATAATTAATTGCATATATAGGTCATATAGATAGACACCCACATCCAGACACACAGTAGGATCTAGTACTATTTTACAGCATCTCTAATGGTTGGCCAGTGTTTAGATTGAATTAGGCCGGATTCTTTGTAGTGTTTGTAGTCCACTACTAATTAAATCTCTTCTCCCCCTGAGGGCCTTTATAATAAACTTGACTTGGCATTTCCTCTTAACATCTTGCAACTGCAAAAAAGAAGCGCTCTGCTTGAGAGTTTCTTGACTTATGGACATAAAGAATCTGTCTTTGTTATTGAGACTTCCGCTTCTGAACATAATTTGATCGTGCCAAGCGTTAGCCGCCCCTCTTTAATTGTGGCTCGGAGCTTTCCCCTCCTTCGGGTCGTGAATGATAAAAGCGTTTGATGTTATTAATTCATAACAGGGATCATGTGATCTTTCATCCGGCCCCGTGGAGGAAAGCGAGTTGATAAAAGTTATATTTGGAGGAAATGTTTCTGGAGCAGGCGAGATCTTTCTGAAGCGTCTCCTCATGAATTATGCACTAAGACCCTTGATCAGCTTTTGCATCTGAACTGGACGGCTTTTTAATATCCAAAAGTAAATGAAGTCAGATCACAGCTTGTGTATAGAGACAGCCAAGAACATGTTCACTGTACAATTGTTGTGTTGTAAAATCTGATTAATTCCTTTAGAAAAAGATGTTTTCCTAAACTTCACAGATATGTAATGTACATGGTAATAAATTACAAATGTATTGTTTTATGCCTATTATCAATATAAATTGTAAATATATATATATATTTTTTTTAGAAACGTTTAATAATATTATAAGAACTTCACAGGTATATGAAATGATAATAATATTTAAATAAATAAATAAATAAATAAGTAAAAAAAATAAAGTAAAAATCACATTAATTTATTCTATAGAGAATTGTTTTAATATTTTTTTTACTGATGAACTTCACAGATATGGATATAATGTAAATAAACATTACATGCTTATAATCAATAAATATATTTTTATAAAAAGTTAATATTTTAATAATTCTAGTTTTAAAAATATATTTATCAAATTGTATATCATTACATATATGTATGATGTATTACATACATTGTATTTACTAAATAACTTAATATTGAAATGCATTTAAATGATTTAAACATTAAGTATTTTACTAATGATATTTATATAAATAACAAAAATATAAATCCCATTATCATTTCTAGTGTGAATTTGTGTAAAAAATGTGTAGAGTATGCGTGGAAATTTATTTAAAATGTGTTGTTTAATGCTTAAAATCAATATATTTTAAATATATTGCCAAAATTATAAGTGAAATATATATTTTTTAAAGAATATTTTATGAAAATTTTGTTAAAATATATAAATAAATAATATTTAATTAAATTAATTAAAAATGTATTGTTATTATGCGTGTTTTACGGGAATACTTCCAGAAGCGATGCTGCTGAACGTCACTATCTTCTGCTGCGCATTACAGCAAATAATCCTTTTAGCCAATCAGAGCGTCCGTCCCTGCAGAATCGGACATGTTTTAGAGACACTAATCCAATCAGTCAGTCGGGATCCTCCATTGATCCTGATGCACTGCTTCTGTAAACAGAAAATATAATCAGTCAAATAGATTTAAAAGAAGCCAAGGAAGTCCTGCAATGGAAAACTTTTGCATTACAAAAAAGGCCATGATGCTAGTGTGGTTACTAGGGTGTTCTGTATGGTTGCTAGGGTACTTTTGTGCGATAAGTGATGTGGAATAAACAGGTGGCACTTCTTAAAACTGTGACATTTATCATAAAGCTCGCTCTTCTGTGAATGCAGCTAATCAATGTAAGTATTGTCTGTGGAGATCAGGAAACTAGAGGGCGTTCGAGTAAATCTGTGGTCTCTGGAGCTTCCTACAAAATCCTTGATTAGTATTCAACGTCTCTCTTCCCACAGGGCCGTTACTTCACCTCCGCACAGATGTGCCTGGATTTAAACACTGAACCCTGAGATATTACAGCCCATACCTGCAGCCATCTGAGAAAAAAAACAAAAAAAAAACATAATCCATAAGTTTTCCAGAGCTATTCAATTAACTTAAAAACCTTATGTGATTACATTTAATTTTCAATAACGCTCTGAAGAATTAAAGGGCTTTGCTGGCGTGCTTTGGTGTTCATTAGCGGTAATCCGCGGCGGTCAGGTGTGTTCTGGAGAGATAGTGTGGGAGTTTTCCGGATCTTTGTTTTCGGAGGCGCCAGAATACGGGATTCAGACGCAGTCGCACTCGCAATTCATGCGGTTGCCATGGAAATCTGCACACTCGGGGGTTTAGCCATAGCCCTTTGTTTTATGAAATGCTTGAGAAGACGTGGCCCATGATAAAGTGTGTTAAAATGGCAGTTTAGTGCGCATGCATGTGTACACAGACCTCAAAGCTCCCCGCTGATCCACCGCAGGATCACGCCGGCTCTGCATAAACACGTTTGTTTGTATGTCTGTTTATCACGGGAGTCAGACTCTGCTTTTGTTTGCGTTGACCTCACAATGTTCGGTTATTTTTGTTGGAGCTTTAAGCTCTTATTATTGCTCATATTTAGGGATGATGATTTGAACACACCCCAAACACTTCCGTCCTGCAACATTTGTGATATGGACATTTTATATATATATTAGAATATTGTGCAAAAGTTCATTTATTTCAGTAATTCAACTTAAAAGGTGAAACTAATATATTATATAGACTCATTACTGCAAAGTGAGATATTTCAAGCCTTTATTTATTATAATGTTGATGATTATGGCTTACAGCTTATGAAATCCCCAAATTCAAAATGAGAATATTGTGAAAAGTTTTCATAAGCTGTAAGCCATAATCATCAACATTATAATAAATAAAGGCTTGAAATATCTCACTTTGCATGTAATGAGTCTATATAATATATTAGTTTCACCTTTTAAGTTGAATTACTGAAATAAATGAAATTTTGCACCATATTCTAATTTTTCGAGTTTCATCTCTCTCTCTATATTTTTAAAATGTACTTTTTATGTCAATTTCTGTTTTTTTAATTACATTTTTGTTCTTATTTATTCAAATCAAAGTTTGCGAAGTCAAATCAAAGTTTGCGAAGTTAAATCAAAGTTTTCATAAACATATGAAATAAAATAAATGTATAATATACAGTTTTACTCTACTTACTGTATAATCAGTTATTTTTATTTGCTTCAAATCAAAGTTTGTGAACTCTTTATTGGAGATTTTTTATTTCTTCTGACTATCTAATCGGACACGTTTTCATCTGGCAGACAAATACACATTTCTACAATGCTGTTTTTTTCCTCATTTCTGCAAACCTCACAAACTAAACTACAATTAGTATTCACAACTTGGCATCACTTTCGTTATGCACATATTCAAATTTGCTCATACATCATTAATATGAGCTTGTGCCTTTTATGTAATGGACTCTTTTTGAGAAGACAACCATTTGATATTCAAAGTCTGTTTATAATCTCTCTGCAGAGAGAGTGAGTAAATACATTTTGCCCACTGCTGTGCTGGAAAACACCATGAATTAAACATGCAATGCATTCTTGGAGATCGGAGACCAGTGACTTTGGTGTGAGGACTCATTATACTGACTCTGACTGCAAGTTTAAGATGTAAGTGGGACAGCAAGGCAATATTTTTTAAAGTAGAAAGAGCAATATTGTAATTCATTAATTTTTTTTTTACATTTATTTATTATTTTGTCATGCAGGTGGAAAGTGAGACTCAAAACTATCAACATTGGTGTCAACTTCATGTGCAGATATGCACAAAAGCTATGTTTCACTTGAAACGGGCCTCACAACAGAAGTGGCCTACGCTTGGCCTCCAAAAACACACCAGGGTTGGAAATGCCACCAAAATTAATAACAATCCCCCTAAAATTGAAGATATGGGGCAGAAAAGGTCTTCAGGGACTACACAACATTCCTCCTGGGTTAGTGACATCACCAACCTTAGAATTTACATAAACCCCGCCCCCTGAACATGATTTATAGATTATCATGACAGAATATGCTAATCAATGACTAGAAGATATCTACACATAAGCTGCATAAATTCATCAACTAACCATTCAGAAATGTTGTCACTTCTATCTTGAGTCTCTCCATCATTGTCTGACTCCGTTTGAACATAAAAGGCTAAAAGTTTTTTAAATGTTCATTGTGTGTGTGTGTGTGTGTGTGTGGTAAAAGGACACAAGCTGTTGAAGCTCCGCCCCCTGTGCCGGGAGCAGCAGCTCATTTGCATTTAAAGGGACAGACACAAAATGGTGTGTTTTTGCTCATCCTCAAAAAGTGACGATTTTAACATGATATGTAAAAATATCTGTGGGGTGTTTTGAGCTAAAACTTCACACACACACTCTGGGGACATCAGAGACTTATTTTACATCTTGTGAAAAGCGCATTATACCACCCCTTTAAGCAAAATGTGCTGTCTTCCCGAATATCAGCACATTTGCAAATGTGATATTGATTTTATATAACAGTTCAAAAAAAAAAATATTGTCTGTTTTTGCTGTTTTTCCAACAAAAATAGTTCCAAACAAATCCACAGTCTGAGCGACACAGTAATGAATGAATCGGTTTAATAAATAATGCAACGACTCACTTATAAAGACAGTCTTGGGCTGTGTCTGAAATTGCCCCTATATTCACTGATAAAAATTATTTTGTGGTGAAGTAAATACTACAGAAAAAAACAATGTAATTTACACGAAAAGGTTAGTTCAGGCAAGACTTTAAAAAACAAAGTAAATTATATATTAGTACTCAATTCAAGCATGTAGAAATGAAAGTGTAAATATCAACATTATAAAATTAAGTAAAATGACTCAACTTTTCTGATACTGGTGTTCCCATCATGCACTGTGCCTTGAATAATTAATGAGGTTGATTTTTCCACTGTTTTCCAGCTGTATTTAGCTTTAGTAACTTGCCATTTTATGACATTTGGAGTTCATTTTCTACTCAAAATGACACAAAAACGATCCATCAAATGTTACCATCATTGTGTGTTGTCTACCAAGTATTGAGGTCTCTGCGTTCACACACATGCCTTCTGACATGTAGATATGGTGTCTCACACAATAATATCTATAGTATTAATTACTTACATGTTTCTAAGTAAAGCATTTACTTTAATAGTGTGGTTTTATTCAATGTTATATTGTTTGAATGAAATGTTTTGCAAAGGAAACTTCAACTAAATAGATAATACTCAACCTTTTAACCAAGTTAAAATGACTTATTTTCTTTGTTACTTTCACTTAATGTAGTTAAGTAGAGTTTACTTAATTCCATATGTGAAAAAAAAAAATGCGTGTGAAATTTACTTAAGTAAAATTTACTTCATTTTAAAGTTTTTGCACGAATATTTTTTATTGTTTTTTTTTTCAGAGTACCCTTGAATAGGACCCAACCGATTGTGGACGTTATCCAGTGCACTCATTCTATCCCACAATGCATCACAACAAGGAGTGTACAACCCATGCATGCTCAATGGCTTGAGAATACCCATAATACATTGCGTACACTGTCTTTTTTCTCATTGGGGAGTCTCCAAATTGCCTCAGCAGATTTGATGCACCGCAGTCGTGCATGAATTGCATCCAAACCCGTAACGCCTGGTGTCACACACTGTCGGCACGATTGATGCCGTTTTACAAACCCTCTAAATAAATGGATCTTTTAGTCTGTGAATCTCACTTCATTCATACTGGTGATGTCTGAACACGTGTCCTCTTAAACCGCGCTCAGGGAAAGCGTGATTTATCCGCGGCTCAGAGTTCGTATGTGACAAAGGTAATTTATAGAAGCTGTTTGTTATTCACAGTCTGGCCTTTGCTGCTTATTATTACTGGTTTAAACTGAATGTGTGACAGTGTGCAATCTAATGAGAAGCTCACAAAACATGTTCAGGTCAGATTTCATCCTCAATATTATTATTTTTGTGTATTTTTAAAACGATATTCTTTATTATTCCTGTTAAAAAAAATTGTTATGGAAATTGCATGGATATTTTAGGACACTTAGGATGTTTGGCATGTATTTTCATGTATCACATCAAACTCATAGCATTATAGTATTTTTTAAATTTAGATCAGCATAAATTAAAGGCCTTTTTTTCTTCAAATATTTCCAGGATGTAAAAAACAATATACATACATGTAAATGTTTTATATTACATTTTAATTATAAACTTTTTTTTTTTTTTTTGCATTACTCTAATATGTTGTGGGGCTAAAATGTGCATAATTGTCTTGAAATTAAAGTTGCAATGCAATAATACTCATTATTTTCACAATTTTCTTTATGTAAAATATAGTTTATTATATATATATTCCATTTGTTTTGGGGTTGAAATATGATCTGAACAAGTTATTGCCCGATAAATAGTGTGTTTATGAATTAAAGCAGTTTGTGGTTGTTTAGACAAGATCAAAAACAAAGTAGAAGATCAGTGATTGATCTTAAAAATAAACGTAGAAGCGTCAGTGAAAGTGGAGCGGCGTTCCCGAGGACTCTGAGCAGTCTTAAATCATTCATCGCACTGTTTTCTTCTGCTTATCTATCCTCTCTTCCAGAGTTTTCTCTCCGCTCATCCCTCGCATCCGTGCATGTGCCGAGTGTTGCCACGGAAACCCACAGCGAACGATGCGAAGCTGCTACCTCATTTCCTGCCATGCCGAAGACTGGCAGCTCGAGCTGGCGCTGCCCGCTGTGCCAACATTGTTACTAGTCGCGTGTCTCAATCTGTCTCGTTTGCTTTCTTTGTTTCCCTGTCCTGCTGTTTCTTTTGTCAGCCTCTTTCATTGTTTCTAAGAATGATTCGCATTTCTTTGTTACTTTTCATAGAGGCTCTTTTTTCATTTGTACTTTTTGGCTGAACATGAGCCATATTTAGAGATCAGAATACCACAGAATAATAAATATCTGATACATCTATAATATTTCTCTTCTGACAGTCAGAAAACACCTAGCAACCACATAGCAACACCCTGGCAACCTCTAACAACGACTCCCTAGCATCATGCCGGTGAGTTTTGTACATCTGGTTTTCTTTCTCTCTTCATCCCAGGATGTGTGCTACCATGATTTTACTGTGGTAACATCACTGCAAAAACATTGTAGACACTACATGTTTATTTATCAGGGGTGTGACGATACACTTGGCTCACGAGACGATACTGGGTTCACGAAAACAAGGCGATATTTTTAAGAAATCTTCAATGACAAAATATGACTGGAAATGTCTTGTCTATAGCTATGTTTCCATCCACACGTTTTTATCCGAATTAAGTGATATTTGAAGTTTTTATTCGCTTTAAAGCCGTTGGATGGAAAACACACTTTCTCCAGCTTTATTCGCATGAGTTTTTTTTTACCGAACTTCAGATAATATGATTGACAAGTGGATGGAAACTTAGATTGTCTTTTATTCGACTGAAAGTCACAAAAGCTGCTGATTGTTGTTCCTACACTTTACAACATGATCACATCCTTGTTTAATATTGGCCAAACAACATTTAATTCAAATGTTTACTTATTATTTAATATTTGGCCACTTATTTACAGTAGAAATGCTACAGCTACTGTAATTTACATGAACATGTGGACATCAAAACATGCAAACTCAGAGGAACTTTTATTTTGAAATATCGATGAACAACAGTTCGCATATTTAGATGTATTCTCCTGTGTTTGTGTAGGTTTATAAATGTTAGCACTATGCTATATTATGATTTTTAAAATGTTTTAATAATATATCGTGCTTCCTTAGAAAACAATGTGGTTCATGGATTCTCCAGTTAAATTGCAACTCAAATTTAATCGAGGAATCGTGACAGTCCTGGAGTAAAAATGCTCATATTCATATCGTCACGTTTTAATATCATGGCTCGTCACACTCCTAGTATGTATGTGTGTGTTCCCGATCGCTGGTTCCCACAGGTCTAGAGTCTCAGCAGTCAGTAAAGGGTGTGTAATATGAACCTGAAGTTAGGACAGAACAAATGAGTTGTCCTCCATATAGAGACCAAATGAACTTCCTAATGTAGTTCTGCTCTCACTCGAGTCGCTTTGAAATGTGGAGAGACTCTGTCTTTGTCTTGAGCACAGATGCAGTATAGATCCATTGAAACTGATACAGACAAACAAGATCTTTTAAAGAGAGATGGAGGAAATCCAGCCTTCACTCTTTACAAAGCTTCTTCAGCGGGTCTTGTTTAATGAAGAACCATATAACATGAAACTGCGAATCTTTGGGTTATTTACATGACGCTGTCTGAACTGATCGGATTCAAGAGGCTGATGGCAGATCAGTCGTGAAGCAAGTATCAAACGGAGAGTTTGTGTAAGGAAGGGCGTTTGTGTCAGTGTTTGAAGCGCCAGCTCCTCCAGTGATGATGGTGCAGTGTGAACAAGGCCTACAGACACACACGAGCATCTGTCATGAACATACACACACACACACACACACACCGCTGCAGGGAAGGGCACGACGCAGAGAGACAAACACAGATAGTGTCCAGTCCAGAAATAGATCAAGTTTGGTTATGATATCTAGATGTTTTTTTCGCCTCTTGGAGACACATGGGATATTTCTCATATTAAATTACCAGAATGAGAATATAAAGAAGAAAATCTTAATGAGTCTTGATGGTTTTGTGCAGTTCCATTGAGAGCCAGACACGGACTCAGCTTGTATATGACGCTATGACTGATTCATAATTCATTACATTTTATATTGATTAAATTAAATATAATTCCAAAAATATATTTTAATGTATTTCTGTAAAATTAATACTTGTAAAATAAATTAAATCAAATGATATTATATAAATAAAAAAGTGTGTATATATATATATATATATATACTTATATATATATATACAGGTGCTGGTCATAAAATTAGAATATCATCAAAAAGTTTATTTATATTTTAGTAATTCAACTTAAAAGGTGGAACTAATATATTATATAGACTCATTACATGCAAAGTGAGATATTTCAAACCTTTATTTGTTATAATTTTGATGATTATGGCTTACAGCTTATGAAAACGCACAAAATCAAAATCCCAGAAAATTAGAATATTACATGAAATCACACATAATTAATAATTAATTCAATAATATAAGTCCAAACATATATTTGAATTTATTTCTGTAAAATGAATACTTGTAAAATAAATTAAATCAAATTATATTATATTATACAAATAAAAAAATAATGACATATACAGGTGTTTATATATATACATACACATAAAAGGTCTTAAAAAGCCGTACACAAATTTAGTCCATAAGAAGGTCTTAAATTAGAGCAGAAAGTCATAAATTCATAAAGTCAGTTATTGCATGCATAAATGTTGCATTGCAAAAAGTTTATCTTCAGTATTTTTTTTAATATCTACAGATATTGGATACATTTTCTTGTCTTGACAAAAAAATTTGCTTAAAACAAGAGATAATATCAGTCAGAAATGTAGAGACGTTTGATGTGTGGCATGTTATGTGTAGTTAAACCCGTACACATTTATGCACTGTAAAGAGTGTGTTCTTGCTCGTCATGTTGCCCACAAATGATTGAGGCCGCAGGACTGAGCTTGTGTGTGTGTGTGTGACTCATCGTGTGTGTGTGTGTGTGTGGGGACGGTAAATAGCCTGTGTTAATGGCCCGGTGGGAATGGAGGAAGTTCACAGTCATTAACGCCCTTCATGACAACACCGAGTGGCTTAATTACTTAATTGGGCCTGAACCCGTGGTTAAGTGGCTATCTAATTGCAGAGTGGAGAGTTTAATACGTGTTTCATTCTGAAGTGCCTCTGAAGCGCTGATGCCATTGTGCCTGTGCGGTTCAGAGAGGGCTCTCTCCTTCTAGTGTTTTCAGGGAATCTGTCATAAAACACAAGCCTATGCTGCATATTAAAGATGTGTGTGCATGATAAAGATCTCTCAGATTGAAATGTACGCAGTGAAGGCGTGGGGGGAGATGGGGTGAGAGATATTATAATTCCTGGTGGAGCTTCAGAATATGATTATTGCCCATAAAGGACAGCCGCATAAAGAAGCTCTATATCAAATCCTCGTGGACTGATAATGACCCGCTGGACTCGTGTTCTGGGATCAGTTCCTCTGAAGCTGCAGTGATGACTGTAATGAGGTGTTGTCATGCAGGATCTGACCCTGGATCAGTGGCGTGTAAGAGCCGCTGCGGGTCATTAGTATTCATCCAGCAGTGTGTGTGTGTGTGTGTCTTGGCTGGTGTCGTTCCAGCGCTGGACTGAGTTTTAATTAGTCTGACCAGCTCCAATAACGGCACGCGCCGCTGCACGTCTGTTACACACACACACACACTCTCTCTCTCTCTCTCACACACACACACACACTCTCTCTCTCTCTCTCTCAATCACACACACACACACTTGTGTACATTGTCGGCACACAAAATCAGCCTTGCGTTGACATTTGTTCACTTGTTTTAAAGATTTTCTCGAAAACCTACCAGACTTGGCTCTGATTTTCCTTTTAACTAAAAATATACCATGGAAAATTAGATATTACTATATTATAGTAAACATCACAAATGTCAATTATATATTGTATGTAATAATTTTAGTCTAATCATAAAAAGTAAGATATGATATATAAGAATATATATCCATAATAAAATATTATTATAAGAAAGTATATCTGCTTCATGAGTAAATGTAATTATTGTATATGGTAATATAAATAAATAAATAATTTGACTGTCACAAGAACAAAATGTATTTTAATATAAGTATGTATATTTTAGAAATGTATGTTTTTAAATACATGTCCAAGAATATCCTAATTAAACAGTGCAATGGTACAGTATCAAAATACTGTGGTATTACATCTAGTGCCGCACTGAACTGTGAGTGCTAGTTTCAGTCTGATGATGAGCTGTAAAACGTCCTTCATGCTGTCCGGTCCAGGTCCGTATACAGAGCCCGGAATTGGGAAAATATGAAATGAGAGAAAAAATTGTGTCAATGCTTTTGATCTCTCATGCTAATGTTTTGCGTTCCCCTGAAAAACGTTGCGTTCCCTTGAGAAACGTTTAGTTTGTTTGCTTAGTATTTTGCATTCCCTCCCCCGAGAAACTGTACGTTCGCTCGCAAAGAACAAAAAGTTTTTCTACCGAATGGGTAGAACACAAGAGCGTTCGGGGGAACACAAGAGCGTTGACATATCATTTTTCCTCTCAACTCATATTTGTTTTCAATCTCTATGAGGCTCCTTGCTGTCCTGACAGAACCTCTCAGTGTTTGTCTGTAAACACTTCGCTGGTGTCGTGGTCTAACTGAAATCTGCCATGAAGGTGTGTGTTTGTGTACATTCACACCTGTCTTTAACAGATCGCTTGACACACTGTCATCGTTACACTGACGGTTAATGTTTTCACTCTAACTGAAATTTCACTTCCTTCTTCAAACATTTGTTTATGTCTGATTTATTTGTATTGTTCAGTGCCTATAATAGATTATAAAACGGATAGTTCCCGTCCTTGATTCCCCGTCCAGTTTCACCTGTTTAACATCAACTTCTGGTCACGTCTACGAACTTTAATGGTAAATGTTCCACTGAGTTAAGGTTGTGAAAGCATGTGCGTAATGACAGAATGTTTGATTTGATGTGTTTGGTTGAATTCTCTCGCGTCACTCACATCAGAGAGCACGCTAGCTTGTGCATTTCCATCTAAAACCCGTGTGTGCAATCTTTCACAGACCCACAATCCTGCTGTGCTCAGCGCTGGTGTCGGGAGGACAGCAGAGATGCAGTTTCAGTCCTAATGGCCTCATGAAGGGCAGAGAAACCCTCACGAGAGAGGACAACAGCAGCACGTGTGCCTGATGCATGATGGGAAACGACTGACAGGGCTCTAAAAGACAGGTATTTCATTGTTAATTCATCAGGGATCGTCCTGTCCGAGACTGGAGCTGTGCTGTAGGACACACACGCGTCCTCTAGAGACACACCATCTCTGTTTCCCATGATGCAGCAAAAAATTACACGTCTGAATTATTTCTCATGTGACATCAATTGCAAGGACAATGACTGCTAATGCTAACCGTGCAACGCGTTTATGTATATTCACTCATTTGGATGGGAGGTGTAATAAAATGTATCTAATTTTGAAATAAATGTGAAATAATGTGCATTGAAATTAATTTAAATAATATAGTTTTTGTGTTCTATTTATTATTAGTTTTTAATATTATTATTATTTTAGTTTTATAATAATAAAACTATTATTTTAGTTTAAATTTAGATAAATTTAGAGTTTACACAGTAGGTTCTATATAGAATCTTCAAGGGTTCCGTCAGGCGCATCATATATATAGAACATTTCAGGGGTTCCAATCATGGGATCATTTTATGCATTTAGTTTAAATTAAATTTTTATTAATTAAACAGCTCATAAACAAACATTATCATAGAAAAATGTAAATAACCTGTTAAACATGAAAGTATTATTAATCAAAGACATTTCTCCTTATATTTATAATATATATATTTTTTAAATGCACCAATATTACAATACATAGTAATATAGGCCATTGGCTAATATTTTCACTAATACTTTTTACTTTTGTGGCGTCACATTTCTAAAGCACCCGGGAGTGAAATGTCTCGAACACAATCATGACCTTTTTGATATTCAAAGTGCAAAGATGTAAGTCAGCGAGCCACGACTGTGTGAAGGTCAGATTCAGAGGTTTTTATGGTGATTATTAAAGATCGGATCGTTATTTTTCCAGGCGAGGTGTTTTCATTATAGCTCTCAGTTCATGTAAACGTAGCTAGTGACTCTCTTGATGCAGAATTAGCTTGCACACGACCGTCTGGTGCAGGAATGGACTGTTGTGCCCTCTTTCTGTCTCGTATTGTGACTCAAGAGGATGTTTTTTGACTGTGGGGAGAGTGAAACGGGCAGGAATCCGAGTCTGAGATCCTGGCAGAGGATCCGTTCACTGTCTGATGTGATCTGTGCCCGAGGGACTCTGACATATGGAAGACATCGCTTATCCTGCGGGTCCGGAGAGAAATCATCGGGCCTGTAAACACACACACACACACTAATTCTGTCCCCTTACTGATGTCAGGGCCAGACTGTGTGTTTTATGGTTTCTCATAACCTCCGCGTGTCATTTTGGTGTGTTTTGTTGGTTTGTCTTTATGAATTTCTGGGAAGGTTATTTGGTGTGTGTGTGTGTTACCCTGCTGGAACGACCCGCTCTGGTCACGTCTGGTCCAGACATGTTTGATCCGGTTTAGTCATAACCATTCAGTTTAGCAAACAAACGCTGTTAGCTCACAAATACAAACAAGACTTTAATCCACGATAAACTAAAGACGGTTTGCTTGTGTAAAGGATGTTCTGTTGTTCATCTGGTCTCAGATTCGTTGAAGTGTGATGCTGAGTTTTTAAACGCCCTCTTACATACAACTCATCAGATCTTGGTGTGAGATATTACTCAGGCTTGACACGTATAGCAATCGATATGATCCCACTCCGTCTCGTTCTCATCATCTGGATTTACAGACCTCCGAGTGCTTTTTTCTCTCAGTGCTCTTTGCTGGTTATTATTATTGGCAAATATGTTCATTTAAATACCAGACAGGCATAAAAGAGCCCGAAATATGACATTTTACTGGAGCTGCTGTGCCTGACATGAACGAGATTGAAACCCTGTAAAGACATACTAGCATCATATTTCTTCCATATCTTTATGTGGCAGAAATAGTAACACTAGCGTGCTATTCCCATTTCAGCCATTATGCATTTCATTTTATAGTGCATTACACAATGTCATACTGTTTTTGCAGTATGTGTACCATCCACAAACCTTCTGATATATATTTAAATTTAGAGTTTACACAGTAAAAATGGTAGATTCTATATAGAATCTTCAAGGGTTCCGTCAGCCGCATCATATTTAGAACATTTCAGGGGTTCCAATCATGGAGTCATTTAATGCATTTAGTTTAAATTAAATTTTTATTATTACCGGTAATTAAACAGCTCATAAACAAACATTATCACTAGAAAATGTTAAATAACCTGTTAAACATGAAAGTATTATTAATCAAAGACATTTCTCCTTATATAGATCCTTTTGGGCATTAAGTGTTCTTCAAAATTGATTTTGAAATATTTCTATATAGAACCCAGTGTACCAAAATCAAGCGAGTTTGTTTTAAACAAGAAAGAAATATATCTGCAAATGGGGGTCAGAAACATAACTTTAATTCAAGCAGACATTTTGTCTCGTTTACTAACTTAATTTTTATTAATTTTACAGAAAACAAGACTTTATTTGAAGTCATTTTTATTCTCAAGTAAATGTGTCTTGATTTAAGAATGTTTACATATTTGTACTGGAAAAGAAAAATACTAAGAATTTTTTTTTTGTGCAGTCTAGCAGTCGCTTCTCTCACGGGTATATGCGCAGTGTGTCCCAGAAGTCGCAGATGTCGTCGCGTGACCCTGGCTGTGTGTGTGTGTGTGTCGTGAGGTTCATGATCAGCCAGCCGCTGTTAGCCGTGTAGCGAGGCCATGCCGGTGGCCGTTGCTGTCGACAGAAGGCGCTCGTGTCGGTGTGTGACCCGGGGTCAGCCCCGTGGGCGAACGCACCCCAGTAACACAGCATGCGATTGGACAGCAGTCGCTCAGGTCGAGTCATTGTGAAGTTTGCCACCGGGGCCGAGTCGAACAGGAACGGCAGCTCTGCTCCGTGACACACGTGATGATAACAGAACGACAGACCCGACCACACGCGCCGGTCGCTCGCTACCTGATCGAACACGTACATCCACACGGAGCTCCCGGACAACACGCCGGCACGGGCCGCTCTCCGGGACGGACACAGGAAGATGAAGTCAGTCACTATCTGAAAGCACAGAGGGATGCATTGTTCAAACATACAGCAAACATTGTGAAATATTAGAGTTGTTGGAAGCCCATTTCCACCACATAAGAAAAATCATTATTATTATTATGAGACAAAGTTGAAATTATGACAAAAAGCTGCAAGTTATGACTTAAAATGTCAAAAATATGACTTTAAAAGTCATAATTATGAGATGAAGTCGAAACGATGACATACTAAGTCAAAACTGTGACTTAAAAAGATATGATTGTGACATAAAAAGTCAATTATTTACCCAAAAAATTATTTACCATGATTTTTTTTTCCTTACCTGGTGAAACGGGGTTGAATATATTTTTAAACTGTAATTTATTCCTGTGATCAAAGCTGAATTTTCAGCATCATTAATTTACTCCAGTCTTCAGTGTCACATGATCCTGCAGAAATCACTCTAATATGATGATTTAATGCTTAAAAAAAACATTTCTGATTATTATCAGTTGAAAACAGCTTCATATTTTGTGGAAAATGTTCAAAAGAACAGCATTTATTTGAAATAGAAAACATTATTTACTGTCACTTTTAATAGATTTAATGCATCCTTATGTCATCATCATCATGAGGCTCTAGAGATACAGCAAGTCACATGACACTGACAGCTCAGGCGCCACCGTTGAGATGAATGCGAATGCTAACCGATCAGATTCTCCAGGTATATTGAACTGAACTGAGCCCGATGAACTAGACTCTGATTATTGAAGTCTGGCCCTGAGAGACTGTGTTCTGTCACTTCATTGATTCACTTTTAAAACCCGCGGGACGGGGCGACATTAGCTCTGTGTCAGTGAGCATACTCTTGAACATCAGCATGTTGAACATGACGAGTTCAGACAGATGTGAAGGTAAAGAGTAGGCTAAACATTCAGTGTGTTGTTGAGATGAAGTGTTTATGTGTCAGCTTCTCACGTCTCTGTAGGTTAAATATCTCCATCTGTTACCTGGTAACCAAACACTCTTCAGAACACACACACACACACACACACACAGAGAGAATCCACCGCCTGCGGTCTAAAACTCTCTTCACGGACACGGATCACTTTTAGCACACACACAAATACACACACTGACTTTCTGTATCTTGGCTAAATAGTTATTTTTAGTATTTCTTTTATTCTATTATTTTGTAATAAAGTAATATTAATTAGTTAATAATGTATTAATATTGTATACATTATAATACTTTATAATTTTAATATTGAAATATGTATACATTTAAAATTGTATATATTATATTTTTATGTAATTATCTTTATTATGTTCACATTTTAAGTTTGAGTTATTTTCTTGTCACTTCATAATTTTCTTTAGTTCTTGTTTTATTATTATTTCTATTTAGCTTTAGTAATTTTAGTGTTTCAACTGGTTTTATTTCAGTTAGTTGAGTTTATTAAATCAGATCCAGTCAGTTTTATTTTCTATATCGCTTTTCACGATACACATAATATATTAATAACATCTTTATGCCTTATAGTTGCATTCAGCAGATAAGAGCAATTTAGGTTTTAGTAATTTTAGTACTGAAACTTAAACTTATTTCAGTTAGTTGCCAAAACAACATTTCTAAAAAAAAATCTAGCCTAATATTTATATTTATATATTATTTAAGCATTATTTAAATTAACGGAAATGAAAATGATTTGACATTTCTTAGCTGAACTCTGGCTGTAACAGAAACTGAGGAGTCATAGTCGTTGTCTGCGTCTCCATATTTATACTATCTATCCATCCTAAATAATATGTGATATTAGTAATAATGTCCATGCAGGGCTTTACTGAACCCACAGATGAGTACACCACTGAGTCACAGCGCCACCTTGTGCACGGCAGAGGAGGAGCATTTAAAAAGCTTCTTAATTTGAATCTTTTGCAATTTTCATAACTGCATATTAGCATATTATTTTTACTACTTTAACCATAGCTTTCTATGGCAGAAATAGTGAGAGAAGTTAGCATGTGGTTTCGTTTCACATTCTCAAACATATTTTCTGAAAATATACCTAATAAATACCATCATATACTTATTAGTATGTCATAATTATTTAAAAAATATAACTAAGCAAAATTGCAATGCTCTATTATAGTAACCGATTTTATGACATAATTATGAGATAAAAAGTTAGGACATACGAAGTTCAAATTAAGATAAATACAAAATTATGAGAAAAAGCCAAAATTATGTCATGCTAATTCATATAATTATACAAATGTAATTATGACCAAATCATCATTATGGAGATTAAAATGTCTCAATTATAACAAGTTATAATTATAAATAGTCTAAACTGAGAAAAACTAAATTGTGGCATACTAAGTCACAATATATATGCACTTCACGCTTTTAAGAGACTTGATGTGATATGAATATGATGATATCATCATACACAGATACTTTTGAAAGGCCATCAGTGGAGAAAGATGCTTTTTGGCCGCAAAATTCTGTAAAAATTAGATTCTGTCCATCAGATTGCATGGTGAATATGTGTCTTTATGACAAATTGCTGAAAAATGCAGAGGGATTGATGATCTGAAAAAGAAAGTGAAGTGAGAGATTTTGATGAAAGAGAAGCGTGTGATCGGCACTGATTCAGTGTGCTAACCTGTGCTAGCATGTCCCTGCGGTCTGCGTGTGTGTAGAGTGGCAGGTATTTGCGCAGGATTTTGATGGTGTGATGTTTGAAGATGGCCGCCGTGTAGACGGTGCACTCGACCGGTGACACAGGCTTGGTGAAGACGCCGTACACAAAGATCACGCCTTCTTCTGAGGTGGTCCCTGAGAAACACACACACACGTTTGTTTTCCTATCCTTTTGAGGACATTCCATAGGTGTAATGGTTTTTATACTGTACAAACTGTATATTCCCCTTACACTGCCCCTATTCCCTAAACCTGCCCATCACACACACACACACTATCCCTAAACCTGCCCATCACAGGAAACATTCTGCATTTTTACACTTTTAATAAAACATTGTTTTTTATGTTTTTTAAGCTATTTGAATTTATGAGAACTCATGAAATGTCCTCATAAATCACGTTTAAGTTGTAATACACATGTCATTATACAAATTTGTGTCCTCAAAAATCACAAAAACAAGAGCACACACACACACATACACACCAATCTCAAACAGTAGAGCGTTGGCGCTTGCAACGCCAAGGTCATGGGTTCGATTCCCAGGGAAAGCAAGAGCTGATAATGCAATGTACAGGTGGAACTGGAAAGATTTGAATATGGTGCAAAAGTTAATTTATTACAGTAATTTAACTTAAAAGGTGAAACTAATATATTATATAGACTCATTACATGCAAAGTGAGATATTTCAAGCTTTTATTTGTTATAATTTTGATGATTATGGCTTACAGCTTATGAAAACCTTTTCACAATATTAAAATTTTTTCATAAGCTGTAAGCCATAATCATCAAAATTATAACAAATAAAGGCTTGAAATATCTCGCTTTGCATGTAATGAGTCTATATAATATATTAGTTTCACCTTTTAAGTTAAATTACTGAAATAAATGAACTTTTGCACCATATTCTAATTTTTCCAGTTCCACCAAATGCATAAATGTAAATGATTCTGATTTGACGTTGACTCTGGATGGTTTCTGACTGTACCGAGCAGCACGGGTTTCTCCTTCTGCCAGTGTCCTTTCTGAAAGGCGCTCACGGACTGTTCCTCGATCAGTTCTCCGTCGATGTACGGCCCCCAGCTCTCAAACACCTCCAGAAAGCGGAAGGGATTCACCAGCTTTGAGCCTGAGAACACAACCAACGTTTCATAGGATCTCTGGGAAGTCTGTGCACTATGCGGTTGATCTCTGAGAAGTGAAATGCAGGATTACTGGATTTGATCTGAGCGTTCAGCACCGCCTGAGGACTGAGAGACAGGAGACACTGCATGTCCACCAGCGAGCAGTTGGCCAGCTTTGCAAAGGTCTTCCCCAGCTTCAGAGACTCGTGCCTGAGGAGACGCATCAGTGTTTGAAGGCATGACACTGATCTGATGCATGTCTATATGTGTGACCCTGGACCACAAAACCAGTCACACGGGTATATTTGTGGCGATAGCCAACAATACATCGTATGGGTCAGAATTATCGATTTGTTTTGAATGCCAAAAATCATTAGGATATTAAGTAAAGATCATGTTCCATGAAGATGTTTTGTAAATTTCCTACCGTAAATATATTAAACATGTATTTTTGTGAGTGAATGCAGCACAATCGTGAACATAAATACACAACTTTAAAGGAGATTTTCTCAATATTTTCTCACCCTCAGATTCCAGATTTTCAATAGTTGTATTTTGGCCAGAAATTGTCCTATCCTAACAATACATCAATCTATTTATTCAGCTTTCAGATGATGCATAAATCTCAATTTCAAAAAAAATTGACCCATGTGACTGGTTTTATGGTCTGGGGTCACGTTACGTGTGTGTGTGTGTGTGTGTGTGTGTGTGTGTGTTTACCGTGTTTTCAGAGGAATGGAGAAGGGTAAACTCTGGAGAACGGCCTGTCTGAAGAGTGGTTTGCTGCTCGGGATCATCAGATGTAGACTGACTGACTGAGCGCCTGCGCTCTCGCCGAAAACAGTCACCTGAACACACACAGACACACACTTCTGACTGCTGAGGAACTTACATTATTGTCTCACAAACTCATGAGAAATTTTTATTTTATTTGATCTTTCAGTAAAAGTCATGCAGTCATGTCCATTTTTACCCAAACATAAAAAACATTTAAAAAAATTAATCATTATTATTTTGTATAATAGAAATCAAGGAAATTGTAAGATAATTTAGTTTTTTTTTATTCTATTGACTTTTTCTTTTTTATTGCAATTACTGATAATTTGTCACAATAAAAAAAATTAAAAGGCATATACATGCACAGACACGCAAACACACACATAATATATATAAATATAATAATATACTTTTTTATATATAATATAAATAAAATAATTAATATAATAATAACATTTTTTTATGAGATATCAAATTTCGTTGTGTCACATCACATGCAATGACAATAAAGGCAAACTAAACTAATATATATATACACACCTATATTATATGAACACAAACTTTTATGTTAGATACGATTAATTGAGACGAATTGATTTGACAGCTCTAATATATATATATAAATGTAATGGAATAGCAGGATAGATTGTGAGTTTTTGTTCATCTGCTAAAAGTTCTGAAAGTGATTCCACTGATATCGTTCCTCTGTGTCGTTATCGTTATAGTTGTGTTACACCCTCTTCTATTCTTTTATATTTACAATGATTTTTTTAGAACTAAATTTGTATAGTTATTGTCCTCTTTCTGCATTTTTCGGCATTTATAAAGAAGTTTCTCTAAGCTCTTCTCACTTTGCTTGGGTCTCCTCCAAACACAGCGATGTTCTGCTGCACCCAGAGCAAAGCCACTTGCTGATCCAGAATCCCATAATTCCCCACCGCTGACGTTCCCGGGTCTTTTCCTGACACTAGAAAGCCGAAAGCCCCTGCAGAGAGACCGATTCAGCCGTGTGTACATGACTTATTTTAACGGGTGTAACAATGGCACAATACAAAAATGCAATAGTGATAATATGTGTATAGTTCAACCACAATAACATTTCTGTGTGAGGAGAAAATTCAAGTTTTCGTGTCAGTACTACATTAAACTGCTATAATGTTGAATATAATATATAATAATGCAAGGTGTGGGTCCTGATGAACCCTAAAATGTACATAAGCCCCCCCCCCCCCCCTGAACATGCAGTCCATGTTGAGAAGAGGAAGAGTTGTTGTCGAGCACATTTGTGAGTCTGATCAAACTTTAGCATCCGTCTTTTCACATGCAATAGAAAAGTCACTCTGTGTGCATCTCACAACAGTTCCTATACGAGCGATTTATAGATGACCATGACAGAATATGCTAACTGAAGATAGTTAACTCCACATCAGCAACATAAATTCATCAACTAACCATTCAGAGACGTCCTGTTGCTTCTACATGTGTCACTTCTTGAGTCTCTCCATCTTTGTCTGACTCCGTTTTAACATTAAAGTCAGAACAGTTTCTGTCATTTTAGTGTGTGTGTCTGCGTGAGGTAATCGCAGCTGCTAACACACACACACACACACGCGAGCTCTTGAAACCCCGCCCCCTGCAGAAGCTCATTTGCATTTAAAGGGCCAGGCACAAAACGGTGCGTTTTTGCAAACCCTCAAAAAGTGGGTAAAAGATATAAAAATATCTGTGGGGTATTTTGTGCTAAAACTTCACACACATACTCTGGGTACATCAGGGATTTATTTTACATCTTGTGAAAGTGTCATTTTACCAACCCTTTAACATTTTACCAAATGTCTTGGACTGGAGTATCGCAATAATATCGTATCGTGAGTTCAGCATTGTCGTGATGTGTATCATGAGGGTATCGTTACACACACACACACCCCTACTTATCTTACAGTGAGAGTCTCAGTGTCTCACCCAGGCGATATGCGATGCTCACGACCACCGTTTGAGTGAAGTTACTGATGAAGCGTCCGTCGTAAAGCGGTTTGGAGGCGGATCCCGCGATGAAGTCTCCGCCGTGGATCCACACCATCACCGGCAGAGGAGCCGTGGAGTTCACGCTCACGGGAACGAACACGTTCAGGTACAGACAGTCCTCGCTCACCTGACGACACAAAACACTATTCAACACTAATATTCTGTCATCGTTTACTCTGTATGTTGTCCATATGACTTATTATGCGCTATATTCCAAATAATACAAATAGGTATCATGTGTATGACGCATTCAGACAATGAGGCACATAAAAGTGAAATATTGTCACATTATCCCCCCTAATGAACAACATAGTCGTTAAATAAATATATTTATGAATATGTTTGTTTATAATATATTTTATATTTATATTCTCATTGAAATAAACATGAGTTTAGTCATTTTGTACACACACACATATACTGTGTATATATATATACAGTATATATATATATATATACAGTATATATATATAAACACAATATATATGTATATATATAAACATGTATATGTAAAAAAAATAGTAATGCAAAAAATATTTAATTTATATTTTTTATTTAAAATTAATTGAATTTGATTGGAATTAATGTCAATTTAATGTGTTTTCATACTCATTTCTTATTGGAATATGAGCATTTATTTTTATATTTTTAGAAATTATCTTTTGCATTGAAACTACTGAGAATTAATGTCACAATTCAAAAAACTTTAAAAAATAGCTTTATTTTTAAAGCAAAATAATAATAAAAATTCATATATATATATATATACTTTTTTTTATTTAATATAAAAAACATTGAATTAAATTAACGGAAATGTCATGTATATATACATAAGTGCAATACAATAATGTATAGTTTACAGTATATATCAAATTCATTGAATTTAATGGGAATTTTATGTCAATAAGAATATTGGTGTGAAAATGTGCTTTAATTGTCATGAAAATAATGTCAATGTAATGTGAATCTAAATGGTACTAAAAATTGCCTAAATTTTCTTCATGCAAAATAATAACAATAGATAAAAAGCAATCAAAAAAAAAATATATAAAGTTTAGATTTTTTTTTTTTTTTTACTTCAAATTTTTGGGGTGAAAATGAATGCTTTCATGAAATTCACCCAAAGATTTCAGGGAAAAACAAACATATACAATAAAATTTGACATTTTCAGGGCTTTATGGAATAACACATTTTTTATATCTATTCTGTGTATATATATATATATATATATGAATGTATATATATTTAACTAACCCAATTAACCTAATTCTGTGTTTAATCACGATAAAATGACTTAATATAGCAGAACCCAAACAGCTTTTTCTGATCTTACAATCCCCAGAACCAGTGACGTCCCGCCCGTCGTGTCCCGCTCACCTTCTCGGGACACTTGTCAGAGACGGGTCCGACGCAGGCCTGCATGCACGGCGCTCTGGGATAGGTGGCGTCTCGCACCCCTCTCCACGGTGTGACGGGCCGGGGTGCTTTCCAGCGGGACGCTGCCACTGGCGGGTCGGCGAACGGGATCCCGTAAAAAACATAAGCCATGTCCAGCGTCAGGCCCTGGATGGTGCCGTCGTTGATGAGCAGTTTGGGCCCAGCAGGAGTTTGCTGGTCCTTGATGAGGGGCTGATCTGAGATCAGTGCTGCTGGAGACAGCTTCATCCGCTCCTCTGTACCGGATCCAGTGCTGATCAACACACACGCCAGCACACACAGACACAACACACACCTGTACGACCGCATACTTACTTCTGCCCGCTCGGGACCGACTGATGCATGCTGGGGTCCCACACATCCTCAGTGTGAGCACTTGTGACTCTTATTATGCTGCACACTGGGACTCTGTGTGTGTGTGTGTGTGTGTGTGTGTGTGTGTGTGTGTGTGTGTGTATGTGTGTGTGTGTATAATGACAAGCTGACTGTCTGTACTTTAGAAAATTAAATCACATCAATTCCCTTGACGTTCTTCGTTGGATACTACAAGTTGAGTTGGTGAATTGGACTATTAAAAAAAGCATTCAAATAACATGAAATTTCATAGTAAATAGTTTTACAGTGATTTAATGATATTGGTAAAATGATATATAAATATTTATAGAACCTGAGTACCTTAAGGTACCATATACATAAGAAATAAATTCATAACCTGTGTCTTATGATTATAATAGTCCACACACACACGCGCACAAATAGTGCTGTCAAATTAATCGTTGTTTGTATAATATGTGTGTGTATATATTATTATATTTATGTGTGTGTGTGTGTCTCTCTGTGTGTGTACATACATACATACATACATTGATATACGCACATACACACATAAACACAAACTTTTTTAATGTTAGATGCGATTAATCAATTTGAAAGCTTTTAATTTGACAAAAAATTCTAAGAAACAAAATGCATTCTGAAAATAAACATTCAAACATATACTTCTAGGTTTGAGAAATGGGATATTAAGGTTTTTAGATAATAATAGTGTGTGTGATATCTCCTCCACACCGCCAGGCGGAGGTACGCGCGCTGTTTGCCTCGTGCTCATGACGACCGGGCGCAGCGTCTGACGTCACTGCTAACAGCAGCAATGGCGGCGCCCACAGAAAGCACGAGTGAAACGCCAACAAATAAAAAACAGAAAAAGAGCAAAAATACAGGTACAACTACACCTAGAAACAGCTAACTATAGCTACACAGTATTATCCAAACAGTGCGTGTTGACATCGCGCCTATAATTCCATGTTGGTGAAGTCAAATGACATGTTTATGTGTGATTGCAGCTCGTGTAGAATTAAAGTTATGTTTCTCTTGTAGCTACAATGATGTAGTACTTTGTTAGTGTGCGCATTTAATTTCTGTTTTCTCCAAAACATTCAGTTATTGTGCATTTGTTGTCTTCCACATCTTCGGTAGTACTTCTCTAATACAGAACTGATGTCTGTAAACAACTAAATAAACTTAACTTGAATGTTTCCAGCTCTATAGGTGTACTAGTACAGGCTCAGTGTGATATTAAATGTTATTACCGTGGTATTATACATACTAAGTGATTTTTATGTTAGTGTACAATGGTATTTATAAGATACTCCAAGGTGGAGCATAACATTACATGCACATTTTGGGGAATAAACGCACACCCCAAAGTTACTGTAAGCTGCTTAAGGTAAAAGTGTTTGCTAATTTCTTAATGAATTACTAATTAATCTCTGTTGTCTGAATCGTAGCGGATGAGACCGAGCTGCTGATGGTGCCAGACGGCTGGAAAGAGCCTAAGTTCACCCGAGAGGACAATCCCAAAGGATTGCTGGAGGAGAGCAGCTTCGCCACACTTTTCCCCAAGTACAGAGAGGCGTACCTGAAAGAGTGCTGGCCGCTGGTGCAGAAGGCGCTCGGAGATGTGGTACGTGTGTCAGGACAATCTTCATTTGGGTTTAAAAATGCTTGTAAGCTCACTGAATTACGTTGTATGTGTTCTTTTGATATCTCCTGCTGTTCTGTAGTTCATCAATGCCACACTGGACCTGATTGAAGGCAGTATGACGGTGCACACAACAAAGAAAACATTTGACCCTTATGCAATCCTCAGAGCAAGGGATCTCATCAAGCTATTGGCCAGAAGTGTGCCGTTTGAACAGGTATGCATTGTACTGCTTTACAAGCTGATTATATATATATATATAGAGAGATATTAGTTATTCAGTACTGGTCAAAAGTTTGGAAACATTACTATTTTTAATGTTTTGAAAGAAGTCTCTTATGCTCATCAAGCCTGCATTTATTTGATCAAAAATACAGAAAAAAAACTGTAATTTGCTAATTATTATTACAATTTCAAATAATAGTATTCTATCTTAATATATTTTAAATTATAATTTATTCCTGTGATGCAAAGCTGAATTTTCATCAGCCATTACTCCACTCTTCAGTGTCACATGATCCTTCATTCTAATATGCTATTATATATATATATATATTTAGGGCTGTTAAACGATTAATCGCATCCAAAATAAAAGTTTGTGTTTACATAATAAATGTGTGTGTACTGTGTATAATTCTTTTATATATATAAATACACACACATGCTTGTATATATTTAAGAAATATTTGCATGTATATACTGTATATAGATTTATATATAATTTATATTATATATAAATAACACATTTTTCTTAAATATATACATGAACGTGTGTGTATTTTTATATATATATATATATATATATATATATATATATATATATATATATATATATATATATATATATATAAAATAATTATACACAGTACACACATATTTATTATGTAAACACAAACTTTTGTTTTGGATGCGATTAATCACGATTAATGGTTTAACAGCCGTAATATATATATATATGTAAGGGATAATGTATAGCGAGGCGGTTGTTATAGCAAACCCTGACAGCTGTACATTATCCCGCTTATTACATGGCTACCTACCAAATAAATCAATAATTTGATACAAAATATTGATTTAAAAAGGAGTTTATTGATTAAAAAACGATTGTATTGCTTCCGTTAAAGAAAACCGTATCCATGGCAACGCTCTGTTTTTCATGGCAACGGTGTGTTATACTTAGCAGCGGTTATCAGTTATCAAGAAATAACACACCGCATTCTACAATAGAATTCAACAAAGCCATGTAATAAATATATATAAGATCACTGAATTAGTGTGCAAAAGCACAGATTATCATTGTTGATCAAAAGTGTCAATACAGACATTTATAATGTTACAAAATATTTCTATTTCAAATAAATGCTGTTCTTTTAAGCATTTTATTAAACAAAGAATCCAAAAAAAAAAAAAAAAATGAAAATATGAGGCAGCACAACTGTTTTCAACACTGATAATAATCAGAAATGTTTCTTGAGCATCATATCATCACATCAGAGTGATTTCTGAAGGATCATGTGACTCCGAAGACTGAATTAATGATGCTGAAAATTCAGCTTTGATCACACTTTAGAATATATTTAAGTAGAATTTTTTTTAATATTTCACAATTTTGCCTGAATTTATGAACAAACGAAAGCAGCCTTGGTTTTTTAAAATATATATAATCTTATAATTTAGCCTAAAATCTTTCTCTAAACCTCCCTGTTCTTTTCAGGCTGTAAGGATACTTGAAGACGACATGGCTTGTGACATCATAAAAATCGGGACTCTTGTGCGAAACCGCGAGCGCTTTGTGAAGAGACGGCAGAGACTGATCGGCCCCAAGGGCTCCACGCTGAAGGTGTGCAAAGACACGGCTCCGTTTACAGCAACGTCTCCCTTCATGTGTCCATATTACACTTCACTTGTCAATATTTCTTTATTTCCAGACAGTGAGGTCCAAAAGTCTCAGACCACATTGAAAATCTGGGATTTTGTTTTACATTTGTAATACATTTCTTTTTTTAAATTAATTTAGAAAGCTTAAAAAACTGTTGCATTTTCACTGGTGGACTTTGGATTCCTCTTTTTAATGTTATTTGCTCTTTTGCTCTTTACTTTTAAGAGATGAAGTTCGTTCTTTTGATGTTTTAATGTTGTTTTATTGCTTTTGCATGTGTTATTTCAATGTTACAGTGAATCTGATATCATGCGTTTGTTCTGTTTCAGGCTCTCGAGCTTCTGACCAACTGTTACGTGATGGTTCAGGGCAACACGGTGTCGGCTCTCGGCCCGTTCAATGGCTTGAAGGAGGTGAAGACATTCAGTGGCCTAGTTTTAATCATTCAAAACTGTTCCCCTTGAAAACTAACCACACTACTTCTGTTCAGTTTTAAATACATGAATGTAAAGGATTCAGTTTGAGCTTCTCTCTTGTTTCTGCAGGTACGGAAAGTCGTGCTTGAGACAATGAAGAATATTCACCCCATTTACAACATAAAGGTACATAGAAGACGGTGTAATATTATAAACTAAGATTTAGCATAAAGAAAGTTGTCATTGGTTGTGAATAGAGCTGCACGATTCTGGATAAATTGAGAATCATTAATTTTTTTTTTTTTTAAATAAAAATCAAGATTCTCCCACATGTTTAAAAATGTTTAATTTGAAAAAAATAAAAATGTTTTTTTTTTTTTTTATCAGCATGAACTATTCAATGACTCACTCAAAGACTTTCATTACTGAATGAATCAATGTTTTTGAATGAATCTCTTGAACAAATGATTCAATGACAAATACATTTTTAACAACGTGTCGCCACCTACTGGTGTAACAATGTAATTTCATAGAATATTATTTAAAGCATCAAGTTACTTTCAAAAGGTGATTTACTCTGTTTATATCCAAACTATAAACTTTTATACCAGTGATAATTTGAATGATTGTAACAGTAATAATGATACTGTGTGGTTGAAAATACCAGTTTCATACCTACACATGACAACTGCTCTCCGGATCTGAATCAGTGTGATCGTACTTGTTTAAAGATTTAATAGACTTATTGCTGAATCGTTATTTACGAGTAAGGTCACGTGTATGTGTGAATCAAGATCTTGATCTTTTAATGATTAATCGTGCGGCTCTGGTTGTAAACCATGTTAGGATGGTCTGTAAATTAAGAATGTGTTACTGGCGTCATGAGCGACTCTAACAGTAACTGTGCTTGTGATTCAATCCTCTCCAGACATTAATGATCAAGCGGGAGCTGGCGAGCGACCCGGATCTGCGCACTCAGAACTGGGAGAGATTCCTGCCCAACTTCCGGCATAAGAGTCTCTCCAAACGCAAGCAGCCCAAGAAGAAGACGGTGAAGAAGAAGGAGTACACGCCGTTCCCCCCGCCTCAGCCCGAGAGCAAGGTACGAGCGCACAGAAGATGTATCTGTTAATATTATTTAATGGACCTGAGCTAACATGAATTAACATTGAACAGTTATATTTATATTAATTAACGTTATTAATAAATACTGTACTACTTGTTAGTTAATTAACTAATGGAACCTTATTGGAAAAAAAGTACCATTTGTTTTAGTGTTTTTTACATATTCAATCTGCACAATTCAATGCAAAATGAATAATAATTATTAGGTATCAAAAAATAGAAACATACAATCGAACCGGAGAACAACTGTTTTTTAAAATATAGTATTGATCAAGTTGATACTTGATACTTATAATTATATTCTCTTATATATACTCTTTGATATAATATCAAATCTACAAATACTTTATTTATAAATACATATTATTGTTGAGTTTTTAGTTGAATGAATGTATTTTTGAGGACATCCCCGCACACATAAATGACAAAGTGTTTTAAAAAATAAATGAATGATTTATTGATCTTGTTTGCCTAAGTGAAATATTCTTCTGCACAGATTGATCAGCAACTGGCGACCGGCGAGTTCTTCCTGCTGGAGAGCGAGAAGAGGCGCAAGAAGATGACCGAGATTAAGGTGTGATGGGTTTTATGAGTGTTTGCACAGATACAGAGACTGATTGCAGATAGTTCTCCTCGTAACCGCTTGTTTATTTGTTGGACTGAAGGTGAAGCAGGCCGAAGCTTTATCCAAGAGACAAGAGCAGCGGCAGAAAGATTTCATTCCCCCGAAAGAGAAGCCCGCCGTGAAGAAGACCAAACCAGGTACGGCCAAACCTGGCGTCAGAAAGTACTGCGCAATACTGAATACACTGAGACGCATGCGACAGTGATGCGCTTTATTTGAGTTTTTATTAATATTTTAATATTTTTAGTTTTCATGTTGATTTTAGTAGCTGAGCTATAAAAATAAAAGGAGCTTATGCCATTTTTTTTTTTTTTTAATAAATATTGCTTTTTAGGTTTATTCTTATTTCAGTTTTTAGTTCCAGTTAGTTTTTATTTATTTATTTCCAGTATATCCAGTATATAGTTTTCATTTATTTCCAGTTTACACATTTATTTCAGTTTATTGGCAACATTTCAAACTTTTGTTTAGTTGGAAAAAACTTGAACTAAACGAAAATTAGAAATGTTGCCAATAAACTGAGATAAAATTATTAACTGGAAATAAATAAAAACTATATACTGGATATACTGGAAATAAATAAACTAACTGAAATAAAATAAATTAATCCTAAAAAGCTACAAATAAATAAATAAATATATATATATATATATATATATATATATATATATATATATATATATATATATATATATCAGCTTCATTTCAATTAACAGACATGTTTTTAATAGTTTATGTTGATAACCCTGGTCCAGAACTGCATCTCATGTTGTATAATGATATTAATTATATTATTGTATTTTATTATATTTACTATATTTTTTTCCAGCTCTATTTTTAATTAACAAAAATTATTTGATTAGTTTTAGTTAACGATAATAACCCTGGTCCAGGATGGCATCTCATATTGTATTATAATAATAATGATAATAATAAAAGTAATTAAGATAAATTATTATTCATAATAATAAATGATTAAATCACAAAAAGTTAAATTATTATTTTTCGTTATAAAAATATAAAAATTAACTTATATGTAAATATAATACGTTAAGCTTGTGCATTTATCCAGAGCAACTGCATGTACTGGATGTGATCTTAGTCAGAAGACTATGGTAGTAATATTGGCATTCCTAGTAATATGATTTTATATTGTGTAAATAATTCAAATCAATAAGCATGTGAATATATGATATATATTTTATTATAACATGATATAATATTTATTATTCTCTTCTTTATAGCAACCACAGAAAACAAAATTGATATTCAAGCCATTAAAGAAAAAGTGAAGAAAGCAAAAAGTAAAAAGCTTGGAGCTCCTCCTGTAAACCCCGAGACGCCTTTGGTGAAAGACGGCAAGCGGAAGAAACTCAAGCGCTAACTCGCGTTGGCGATCTGAACTCTGATCCTGGACAAACATCACCGGGCGACTGTAATACTGTGTTCATATAGAAGATGTTTGGTTTCATGCTTCATTATAAAACCTCAATCGTGTTTTAGATTTGGCTTTTGGAGATGAGGAATAAGAGACGGGAAAATATGAAACACAAAACTGTGTGTGAACGATCATCATGAGTTTGTCCTGTACCTGTTGCTTCTGTTTGAGGCAGACGGCAGATGCTCATTGATCGTGTTACATACTTCAGGTATAATAATAACTATGAACTGTGTACTGTATATACAGTATGCACATTAATATGCTATTAGATGACCTATAAATGTCTTTAGTCCAGCTGAATTTGTGATGCTTCTGCTCTCGTGCTGTCCGTCAAGAGCAAAGTACCTCTGTATGTTCATTTTTCAGATTCATCTTTTTTTTGCTAACCATCTTTTTTTTTTTTCTTTTTTTTTTTTTTACATGTAGTTCAGTGATTTCTCTGATATATGGCAATAAATCAAATGATATTTGTCATATATCTGTCTCGCTCGTTTAAACTGAAGGGACTAGATGGACTAATTGATGAAAAACACATTTCAGCCCAAATCAAAGTCATTAAATATTAATGGGATCTACAGATACTTGAAAGTTCATGAATTTTGAATTAGAATTTGTGGGGTAAATATGCTTAATTGTCTTTTTTTTTAAAGACATGAAAATGCACTTTCCGAACTTAAATAATTGTAATTCAAGAATGCTTTTGGAATTTAGATGTAAGATTGGTCTTGTTTTTAAGAAGACATCTGGCAGATTTTTGTAGAAGTGAAAAAAATTAACAAAGTTAAACAGAAAAAAAGTTATAGAAGTTTGAGTTTATGAACATTTACTATGTTAAAAATTGTATTAATCATATTTTATATCAAATATATATTTTAAAAACCTGGTGGACTAAAAAAAAAAAAAAAAAAAAAAAATCAAAGCCAAAAATCTGAACAAGTTGTGTTTCAAATTTTAGGCTGATATCTCAAAAAAAAATCATCTTTCAGTGAGATTTAGTTTGGGCGCAGTACCACACTTCTCCACTAGTTGACATTACTGCCCATATAAGGGCGCCTACATTTCCATATGTTGTTTGAGTGATCTGAATCTGAACCATTATTTTTACAATTTTCATACAATTTATGAAGTAGACATCCTATTCAGAAGTAGTGTTGGAAGTTTGGCAGATTTTGCCAAATCTGCCACATCACACATGGATGGTGAATCTATTATTTTTTTCTTTATATTTAAAACATTTTCAGACCTTTTTTTCTAAAATAATTGAATGGATGCTATCTTTTGAACTATCTTTTGAGATTTCTACCATTCTTTCATGATTTTTCATGATTTCTTATGTTCATCACTATTTCAAAATAAAGGTCTGAACACGCCTTAGGAAAACATTATTGTTGCAGATTGATAAATTACGGCTCCCGAGAGTTGTTGTCCCTCCCTGTCATTGTCTGAATGTGGACTTTCAGTTTGTGAACTTTTGAAGCTTCACTTCAAACGCAAACAGGATATGATTGCAATAAACACAGGCAAACATGAGCCATATCTACACATTCTTTAGACAAGATACATTTACTTGAGAAGCAAAATGACTTGAGAAAACAAGTAATCGGAAATAATGATCAAAATTTAGTTTTTGCTTATAGAGTAAGAAAAATCATCTTGTTTTCCCTTGTGTATTTTAATGACCCAACTGACACATATTTATTCTTGTTTTTAGCATACTTATTTTTTTTGCAGTGTGTCCATAGTTTATTTATTGTTTATAATTTTTACAATTTGAAATATTAAAAGTTAGTATAAAATATTAAAAGGTAGTAAATATATATAACATTTAATATTAATCTAGATTAATAAATGCTATGAAAGTATTTAATTTTTAGTTCATTATACCTAATGTATCAGATTTAATGTCAACTGATAGTGAACGGATCCTTATTGTAAAGTGTTTAAAATATTTCTGTGATCTACAGATACTTGAAAGTTTATGAGAATGAGATTTTGCATTGCAGAAATGAGAATTTGTGGGGTAAATATGCTAAATTGATATGAAAATGTCAATGCAAAAAACAAACAAACACTTAATGCATAATTTTCTTCATAATTACTCTTTTAATGCAATGTATAAAATGTGCATGAAAGATTTGAAGTTCCTCCCTGTCCCAGTGGAAATATGGCATTGTCTGAAAGTGAACTTTGTATTTGCAGTTGCACCTTCACTCGTATGCAAAGAGGTTATAATGACAATTCAGGAAATAAACACAGGCAAATATGAGCGGGACAGATATGAGTCTGATAATCACGACCGACAGGCAGAAGGAGCCGCAGGAGGACAGCACTGGGTCCCAGTCAGGAGTCCACTGATAACCTACACAAACACACTCATGTTTAGAGGATTTAATAGCAGGATGCTGTAGATAAGATAACCATAACCGCCCGAAACACTCCAGTCGCTCTTACAAATGTCTGAATGCCGTTGCATTTGCACTGTTTCTCAACTAGTTTTGCTTCACAACCAAGATTAGTGAACCAGAATTTCACTTTTTAATTTTTTTGTAAATGCATAAACATCGGAAATATGATTTACAGCCTAGTCTCCAAATATTAGATGAGTTTCAGTGGTTTCATTCTCTCAAAGGCCAAATAAAGGTGAACACCCATGGGTTCTGTATTTTTAAGAGTGTATATTCATCCTATTTAATGCATATTTCTGAAATCCTGTCGTTTTTTATGGTTTAATGCCACATAATCAGCTTCCGACATCATTTGTGCGATGACAGTCAGACATTTATAGTTGTGTGTGAAGTGAACAGATGTTTTCTGTGTATTCAGATTGAGAGGGCTTATCTTACTGTGCAGGGCGTCGCGGGTTGAGTTTCCTGTGAAAGAACGAGAGAGATGTGAAGTGAAGCGGTTGTTGGAAAGGAGGAGTATGTTTGTATCTGACACTCACGACAGAGTTTGTTGTCACACGTCTCCTGACCACATTTGCTGCACGATGATCCTTGTCTGTATGGAGCTACGCCTCGATAATTTCCTCTGTTGAAAAAAATGTAGTTGTGTGTGCAAACAGTACGGAAACATGCTTTACATAAAATGCACGTTTCACAATTCACCACACCTGCAAATGTGGTGTTCATACTTACGCTGTTGCATAGTTGCACACAAATATGATTCCTGGCCATGTTGAGAAAGACGCCACACCGTTTGGACAGGCCTGCGCGGCACAACCAACCTTATACGTGTCTGCCCACACAACCTTTACGTGCAGAACGCAAGCGACACAGAGAGGGGTTATTCACTTATGTTGTGTGTGTTTGGTTGAGCTTTAACCAGATCTGAGTGTGTACCTGTGTGTAGTGGCCGCACACTTCGCCTTTAGCGCACTGCGTCTTATAGTAATCGTAATGTTGGACCTCGTCCACCCATAACTTCACTGCAGATTTCACTGTGAATTGGGTGTACGGAGCTCCAACCCAGATGTTTTCACCCACAGAAGTGAACGTAGGGTGCATCCTTCTCACGTCCCTAAGGTAGATGTTATGTTTAAAGACACAGAATCTCGCCCAGGCCCGCGCCGTCACCGCCAGCCCTTCATCCCACGTCTGCACACACACACACACACACACACACACGCTTGTTATGGCTTCATTTGTCATTAATGTTGTAATCTTATGACAGATCCGCAGACCCACATGGAAACTGCCCTGTACACATTCATGCCTTTGCATCTACATTGGGAAATTCTGTTCATTCCCTGCTGAGAAAACATCTTAAATCAGCCTCAAAATTTTTGGGAGCTTAATGTTTTACTTTTAAGGATGGGAGACTTTAAACTTGCCAAGACCAACAAATCAACATAGGCTTGTTTTCTTTTCTTTACCAGCAGTACATGCATACATGTTACTTCTCTGGTAAAACAGGAAATTGCATGAGAAAAAAATGTAGAACAGGTTTTATGAGGAACTGATTGGATACTGAAAGCCATTAAAAAAAAAAAAAAAAAAAACATTCAAAATATTAATAAATACTGTAATAATATAACAATAATACTAAAACAACACTGATACTAGAAGTCTGAAACTAAAAGTGATCAATAAATACTATAATTATATAAATAATATTAAAACAACACTGATGTCTATTGTAGTTTATGTTTTACATATGCCACCCCCCAGCTATACAGCGAACA
Source organism: Phoxinus dragarum (assembly GCA_033366665.1). Taxonomy (NCBI): domain Eukaryota; kingdom Metazoa; phylum Chordata; class Actinopteri; order Cypriniformes; family Leuciscidae; genus Phoxinus; species Phoxinus dragarum. The sequence goes on along the minus strand of JARPMJ010003456.1, from coordinate 45,017 downwards.
CAGCAGTGTCCAGCTCGCCTATTGGCTGTTCTGCGGCAACTGCACACCCTATGGCAAAGCGCCTCTGACACGCAAACCAATCAGGTGACTTGGTGCCAGAGCACGTCAGAGCCCGCCAGAATGGGTGAGGCTTATGCAATAAAAGCCCATTGTTTCGATTTGGCACCCTCGCCCCGACTTATGGGGCCCTCCATGTGTACACAATCAGTTACTTAAAATATAATTGACTTTGTTTTATTGAGTTCTTGTTACTGAGTTCAAAGTAATGATGGTGATAAAAAATAATAAAAGATGTTTGAAATTAGTTTTTTTGTAGTTTTGTATGTCCTATAGGGCAGGGGAAGGGACGAGGTATATACAACGAAAACGAAAGTTTCTAAGCAGTTGCACACATCTAAATGCTTTTTGGCATTCAGAATAGGCTCAGATATATTTCAGCTTAATAGGGAGAGATACACCTGCACTGATTCGCCAATTTTACATGTATTTTGAAAATACAAAATACTGTATTTGTATTTAAATACATTTTTCCACAGAGTATTTTGTATTTGTATTTTAAATACATTTTCATGTATTTATGCCCATCCCTATAAGTCGCACCTGACTATAAGTCGCAGGACCAGCCAAACTATAAAAAAAAGTGGCACTTATAGTCCGAAAAATATGGTAACTGACCTTAAAAAAGTTTGGAGGAGAAATAAATACAGATTATTGACTTGTAAGACCAGTCTAAACAGTTTATGCAATCGCCCACATGACTTTGAGCTCTGTTTAACACATCTTACCATGTTTAACATCTCATTTTTAGCCTACCATGTAGCGCATGTTGCTGGCCGGTGGATTCACGTTGATGCGGTGGATATTGTGTTCTGTCACACATCCCTTTATAAATGCTGGGTCCTTGATATCAAAGAAGGGCTCGCTGGAAACCACTTTCAGCAGAACGGTGACGGAGATCAGAACGTGAATAAAGTCACTCATCACTGAGTTTGACTGACGCTTGAGAAGTTTCCTGTTAGTGGTGTGAACATCGCCCTTTTTTTACTTCTGCTTTTTTTAAAAAGAGCGTCTGATGAACTATTTTTAAATCAAAAACAAGTCAAAACCTCACATCGGTTGCATATCGCACTGCATTGTGGGTTAAACCACTTTCCCCTTCTCACAGTTTGAACACTTGTTATCACCAGGTTAACTCGGGTAAATACAATGAATGAAGGTTTTAATATCAGGATCTATGAGTTTGGCATCTCTACCACAAAAAATAGTTTTTATTGTGCAATCATGTTTGCAAAAGTAAAATATTGAATAATCGAAGATGTTCTTCAGCAAATTGAACATCCTGCATGCAGATGTGGTGTAACTGTGGCTTTGCATTTCGTCGTGTCCTGTTTCTCATGAGAGTAAATAGTTTATATATTTCTACTACATTGGAAACATGTTTTCTCTGACCTGAAAACTTCTTTTTGTTGATTGAAATAAAGCTGAAAATATAAATATTCTATGAAAAACTTACTAAAATAACACTAATGTCTATTGATGTTTATATTTTGTATATTTCTTTATATTATGGTGTATTTAGAAGTCAAACTAAAAGTGAAAATCCTTTTTTCAATGAAAATGTTTTTTTTTTATTACAAATTATATTATCTTAGGCAACTAACGGAAATAAATTTAGTTTAAATTAAGTTTTTTTTTAAAAATTGCTAAAACTAAAAAAAAAAGTTAATGGAAATATTAAAAAATAGATAAAAATGACAAAATAAAATATAAACTGAAAATATAAAAATAATTACAATTTAAATATGTATAACTTTATATTTTATTAATACATATTAATAAACTACAATACTAAAATATCACTGATGTCTATGTAGTTTATACTTTTTTTTTTACAGTAATTCAAGTAGTTGATTATAAAGTGATCAGCATCTCATAATATCCCAGAGTTTAGTGACTTCTCCTGAATACTTAGTGACAGTAATTGTGTCTCCCAAATACCAGCGACACAAAACAAACAAACATTTCAAACCCATTTCATAAATAAACAATTAACTACATGACAACAATAATAGCAAACTTAACCGGAAACAGAGACATGACGCAACTGTAGTGCAACTATGAAGAAAATCAGCTGCCAGGGAAAACATACAATCATTATTTGTGCACAGAATCAAGTATTCCAGATAAACATAATACACTTTAACATAACAGCATCAGTATCACACCCCTCAGACCCCCATAATAGGGTGCCACTCAAATTTTTTTTCTATTTTTCATCCTCACCCCCCCAAACATGTTAGTAATGTGAAAAGAAAAAAGCTGACAAAATTTTGATGTATTCTAATGATTATTACTGGTAGCTCAAAGCGGACAAAGTTGTACAATATGCAACATTTTTGAGATACTAGCATGTAATATTAACTTCACATCACAAATCAGAATATTGCAAAAATCCTCAAAAAGTAGACTAAACAGTTACTTCATTAATCAACAGTTACGCACAATCAGTTAAACACAAACCATGTCAAATAGTGTCCAAAATGTCAGCAATTAATGTCTGCAGATGTGGCTGTAAAGGTGGACTTGTTAGGATTTGGAAAGTCCAAATTTGAAATAAAATGGCTTTTTTTGCGATAAATGTTCTACATATGCAACATTTGAGCTTATTGAGCTACCAGTAAATAATAATATATCTGAATGAAACTTGGCATTGCTACTATGCATCATAAAAGGAGCAGAATGAGGGGGTGAAACCTTTAACATTAAAAATAAAATAAATAAAAATCCATTACATTGAGTGGCACCCTAACCCATAGCATAACACATAACACATAACCAATGTTATGACCCAGAACAATTACACTGATAACTGGTTATCTGTATAAATCTGTTTAGCTGTTATGCTGCTTGATATTGATAACTGCTATTTCTTACCATATTATTTTAATATATTGTCATAATTATAGACATACTGTTTTGTTGTGTAAATAGTTTTACGGTTTACAGCACTTTTATTCTTCTAGTTATTTACCAATATGTACTTATTACTTAATAGTGTGTATACAGGGTTCAGGCCACGCCCCCTTCATTGCGTATGAGGACATGCGGATATCCTTGTAATTGAAAGCGAACAGATTAAGACAGCACACAGGCATCACTGCTCTCATCTGGCGTGTCCGTTTCACTGGCGATTTGAAGGAAATGATCCCAGTCTGGCCCTGAGAGTGGCAGATCCGTCTGAAAATGGTTCCAGAACCTGCCAGGGGAAAAACAAATGCTATTATAGACCTAATAGTTATGAATGCCACCGCTTGTATTTCTCTGATCTGAAATGTTTTTGTCATCATGTTAGTTGTTATTGTTAACTATAGGTAAAACTTTAAAATAAGCTTCAATTTGTTCACATTAAGTTAATGCATAAACTAACATAAACTAGTGTTAACACTAAACTGAAAAAATAGTTTTCAGTAATTAAAATAAATCTGAAATAAATTATAAATGTCATAAATGAAAATGAGAAATTACATAAGTGAATTAGTTAAACCCAAACGAGATATATATATATATTTTTACGTTAAAACCTTCATACACTCTTAGAAGGAAAGGTTCTATTTAGAACCTTCAAGGGTTCCGTCAGGCACTTCATATAAAGAACCTTTTAGGGGTTCCATCATGGGATCATTTTATGGATTTAGTTTTAGTTAATTGATTTAAAAAAAAAAAAAAAAAAACCTGTTGAACATTAAATTATACTGCAATAATTTAAGACGAATTTCATTTTTAAAAATTGAGTCAAGAACACTAGAGTTCTATAGGCCCTGTCCCAAATGGCACACTCCAGACTTGTGGACTTCCTCAGAATCCACACTTTGGTGACGTCATGTAGTGCAGACCTGTAGGGCCCTCTGCGCGAGTCCACGAGGGAGCATTGAGAGGTATTTTTGGGCCAGATTTGATCGGCACGCCGGAAATAACGGTCTGGTTGTTGTTGGACAGGAGAAATCACATGTTATCTCATCTCCATGTCAACTACACTGCCTGCTTTTACAGCTCTACATTTTGATATTGTGTATACCTGGGCATTAGAAAATAGATACATCATGCTTATTTAAATGATGTATACAGTTGTACATAATAATACATAATGTTCCACTTGAAATAAGATTACAATTTTAACACATAATGAAAATGTGCATGAGTTTCAGATAAATTTACAGGTTTCAATATGCATACTACGTTTACATATGACTCAGTAAAGCCCTGACATTCGGTTCTATTTATTTAATGAATCATAATGCGATTGTATTATTCAACGCGCTATTATTATGTTTAAGATTATTATCACTATTATCAACCACTGGTCGATGACCATAATTTTTGTATGAACTGTAGGTAACAACTAGTGAAATGTACACCTAGATCATAAAAAACGTAATATTTTCTTCTCAGCTATGTTAACAATTGTCTGAGTGAAATCTCCCCTCATCCGTTGTCTGATTGGCCTTTTGCAAGGATTCCTGGGTAGGTAAAGTGTGTGGAGCCTGCATCCATGCTTCAAGGGTACAAAGGGGGCGCTGCTGAGCACACTTCAGAGCGTTACACCGTGTCCTAACCAGACGCGATGCGATAAGATCCAGCGACAAATAATATGTCTGTCCACACTAGACGAGATGCGTAAAAATCAATCAAAACCCACAGCCAATCAGAACAGCGTGTGGGCGGAGTCTCGTGGCTAGTGCACGGCACCAGAGAGTAATCTTGACTGCAATCGCAAGAAAATGGATAAGTAGTGCAAATTCACAAATATTACACCATTTAAACAGTATTCAAATACATAGGCTACCGAGTTACTACAACAATCTTTGTCAAATAATACATTTGTTTCTTTACAGTTCGAACGTTCTTGTTTCCATTTGTTTAATTTCAAGATCTGAGGTGAATTATCCATTGTTGCTTTTACAGTTACAAAGCTGGGAGCACTAAATGATATTCAAAGTCACTTTACATGCTTTTAACATTAAAGGGGTGGTATAATGCCCTTTTCTTAAGATGTAAAATAAGTCTCTGATGTCCCCAGAGTGTGTGTGTGAAGTTTTAGCTCAAAATACCCCACAGATATTTTTATATAGCATGTTAAAGTTGTAATTTTTTGAGGGGAAGCAAAAAACTGTTTTGTGTCTGTTCCTTTAAATGCAAATGAGCTGCTGCTCCCGGCACAGGGGGCGGAGCTTCAACAGCTTGTGTCCTTTTACCTCACACACACACACACACACACACATGCACTGAAAATTTCAAAAACTTTTAGCCTTTTATATTCAAACTGAATATAACTGAACCGAAGTCAGAAAGATGGAGAGACTCAAGAAGTGACAACATGTAGACAACATTTCTGCTGAATTTATGCAGCTTATGTGGAGTTATCTACTAATCATTGATTAGCATATTCTGTCTTGATAATCTATAAATCGTGTTCAGGGGGCGGGGTTTATGTAAATTTTAGGGTTGGTGATGTCACTAACCCGGGAGGAATGTCGTGTAGTCCCAATCAGCCGTTTGTTGTAGTCCTTAAAAAATTATTTCTTTAAAAGTAAATATCTCCCTTTGCTTTAAACTTTGAGCGTTGTAACTTTGCAGATGTTGTTTCTGCTCAAACCGCAACATTACACACTAACTAAAGTTAGAAAAGTGAAATCATATTCAACCACCCCTTTAAATAAAGCACATAAACAGTGAATGAGATTATCATTGCCACACTTTGTGTTTGTTGTGCCAGCGCGACATCGCAGAAAAATAGAAACCGTTTTTAAAATAGAAACGTCGCGTGTCGCTGTCGCTGTCGCGGCTGGTTAGGACAAAAACTCTGATTAACATGGAAAAGAGAAATGTTATCGCGTGTAGTTAGGACACGGTGTTAAAATGATGAATGGGACGGCCCACGAGACTGAAAGTCCACATATAGTGCGCCATTTGGGACAGGGCCAAAGAACCTCACTGAAGCTTTTTCCTAAGAGTGCTTTAGGGTAGCATGTAAATACCATGGTAAGTTAATAAAATCCCAAACATGATTCCAATTGATACATGACTTATACACTCTTATGTATTTTTTCTTTTCATATTGTGATGATTGTATTTTACTTGTGGTGGTAAACATCAGGATCTCGACTCATTCTGTTATTGAAGCCGATGTACAGGTCGTCCCATAGCAGCCCGTTCAAAACCACGTGTCTCATCACGCCCACTCTGTTCTTGATCTACACACACACACACACACACACACACACACACACACACACACACACACACACGTATTAGAATCAGCGCATATCTCATCCAACACAGTCTGTGCTCCAGGACTTGAGTCAGGTCACCTCCTCGTACGCGTGATCTCGCTCCGGGCGCGTGTCTGGGAAAGAAAGATCCAGAAAGTCCACTAGATAGTCGTATCCTCCACGCAGGGGCTTGAAATCATCATCCGTCTCTATGACCTGATGGGAAAACACTCAGTGTTAGAGTTTAACTCATCTGTGTGTGGGTTTGTTTGTGTATATGTGAGATCCTCACTTTGGATCAATCTGTATTGTGTTTAAATGTGCTTTATAAATAAAGGTTGTTGTTGCTGTTTAGCTATAAAAAATATAATTTACCCGAATGACCAGATTGTAGCCTTTAAATCCTGCCCAGTTATAATAGTACTGGATCCAGCTTTTGTATTTAAAGATTTCATCTTTACTGGAGGCATTCAGTTCATCCACATACAAGTCAAAGTCCCAACTGTCCTTATATATCTTTGTACCGCTGGGCGGTTCAGTGATGGCACTCCTATGGTTATGATATTAAAACCAGAAAAGAAAATGAAAAACAGGCAGACATAATTACAGAGACTCATGCTACATGCTAATTCACTCATGCATATATGAATATGATCATAACAACATTATTCTCAAATCAAAATTAGACAGATGCATGCTCAAAAGCTATAAACAATAAATGTAAAAAGGTAAAAAAAAAAAATGTCAGAGACTACAGTCAATATGTTTACAAATAAATAGTTAACACATTACACTTCTACTGTTGAATATGCATTTATAAAATGCATGATTATTCAATCATGTTTGGTTACCATGGTTAACTAAAACTAATAGCCTAAAAAATATGTTTGTTACATCAAATAAAAGAAACATGAACTAAAATAAAATATTAATTTTGTTTATACTTTAGCTTGTTGACAAAGCAACTGTTACAAAAAAAACGAATAAAATCCACCAAAGCACACAACAACAGGACTATAATTTTAATTAAAAAAATTAAAAACTAAATTATTACTAAACTATTAAACTATGATAATATCTTAATGATACTAAAATAACACTGAAATGTATTAAAGTTAACATTAACGAATATGACAATGTTTGCTCTTATTAGAAAAAAGCTAATAACTAAACATCTCAAGCATTAAATTATTACAGAATTAAGAAAACATGAAGAACGTGAAGAGAGTTCAAAAGAAACTTGCATAATACATGCATAATACAAACTTGCATAATACACTCTGATTTATAAGGAAATTTTTGCAAAACCAGTTGAGAACCGCTGATAATGCACTGAAGCTACATCAACATGTTCATATGCTACATGCTAATGCAGCCTTGGGAATGTTACATGCCAATGCTAATAAAGCCATGAGAATGCCACATGCTAATGAAAAGAACGCCACAAGCTAGTGGCAATAAAGTCATAGGAATGTTACATGCTTATGCTAATAAAGCCATGGGAACGCTACATACTAATGCTAATAAAGCCATGAGAATGCTACATGCTAATGCTAACAAATCATGGGACGCTGCATGCTAATAAAGCCATGAGAACGCTACATACTAATGCTAAAAAAGCCGTGGAGGCATTACATGTTAATGCTAATAAAGCCATGGGAATGCTACATGCTAATAAAGTCATGGGAACGCTACATGCTAATGCTAATAAAGACATAGGAACGCTACAGGCTATGGCTATTAAAGCCATGGGAACGTTACATGCTAATACTAATTAAGCCATGGAAATGCTACATGTTAAAGCAAAGAACATGCTTGTGTTAATAAAGCCATGGGAATGCTACATGTTAAAGCAAAGAACACTACATGCTTGTGTTAATAAAGCCATGGGAATGCTACATGGTAATGAAGTCATGGGAACGTTACATGCTAATACTAATAAAGTCATGGGAATGCTACATGCTAATTCTAATTAAGCCATGGGAACGACATGCTAATAAAGGCATGGGAGCGTTACATGCTAATGCTAATAAAGCCATGATACCTTTTAGATGTGTCATTTAGCGCGAGGGCCAGATCCAGGACAGAACCGGGTAAAGGTGTCCAGGTTAAGATGTTTGGACAGCTCTTCCTGACTGATTCGTTCAGGTCTGCCGCGCTGTTCTTGATATTCGTCTCCTTTATGTACCTGTTAATCATGTTCGAGTGTTATTTCATAATACATTTTATGATTTTATTTATATATTTTTTAATGTTTTTAATGAAAGAAGTCTCTATTATAAACATCTGTTAGTTTTGATCAATTTAATGCGCCCTTGCTGAATAAAAGTGTTAATTTCTTTCCAAAAATGTTTTTTCTTTGATCGATATTGTAATAGTGAATGTGTTTGAGTCACACTACATGCATAAAGTAGCTCGTGAATGTTGTTTCGTGTTGACTTTAAAGGGGAACTCCCCTTTAATGATGTTTTCATTAAAAGTGAAATTGCATTCTTGCATACATTAGCTTACTATCTAGAAGGTTTTGTGACGAGAGATGCGTTAATATCCACCTGTCAGAAGGATGAGCTTCAGTGAAGTATCCAGCGAACGGGCAGTAGATCTTGGGCTGCAGGGACTTCACCAGCTGAGTCTTATAGTTTAGCAGCTTCTTCCTCTCATTCTTGATGAAATCCGCCTTCCAGCTTTCTGTCAAAGTCAGAATTAGAATTAGAGTTGCATTAAAGGGATGGTTCAGAGTCATTTCAACCTAGGATCCTTTGCACCATGACCTCGAGCCAAACACACACACCCTAGAAGCATTTTCCCCTTGGTCGAACATTATTAAAGTTCGAGCTTATTTAGAGATATCAGCCGAATGGTTTAGTGCGGGCGCTAATGGATCCGAGGTTGTATCTGGTAAATTACCGCACTAATAACGCCCAGAATGGCACCAAACTTCTACAGTTGTACAAACAGGTTCTGTACTCATAAACCGAGGCATTGGAAAGTGTGTAAGTACATCAGGAGTTTATTTAAATAACACTTGCCTGATGGCTTATGCTACTAACCCGGACGTCGAGGTCACTTCCGTGATTTGGGAAAAGCCCGTAAAAGTCTTGCGCGATCACCCGGTGTTGCTGAAAAAGTTTTTGGGTATATCCAAATATATATCCCCCCCAAAAAAATTGCATAAGCCATCAGGCAAGTGTTACTTAAATAAACTCCTGATGTACTTACACACTTTCCAATGCCTCGTTTTATGAGTGCAGAACCTGTTTGTACGACTGTAGAAGTTTGGTGCCATTCTGGGCATTATTAGTGCGGTAATTTACCAGATACAACCTTGGATCCATTAGCGCCCGCACTAAACCATTCGGCTGATATCTCTAAATAAGCTCGAACTTTAATAATGTTCGACCAAGGGAGAAAAAATCTTCTGGCTCGAGGTCATGGTGCAAAGGACCCTGGGTTGAAATTACCCCGAACCATCCCTTTAATTCACATTTTTGAAGAAATAAACCTGCATGTGTAACAAAGACTTTATATATACAAAGATGTGCATTCATTACTATAAATGGATAAATGGGAGAAAGTGTAACGCACAGTAATAAGTCCCGCCTTTTAAATAAAAGAGTCAATCGCCAATTGACCCTTCGCATGGAGCTTGATTGACAGCCGATCTGCTCAATCATACTTCGCCATCCGCCATTTTGTCCGACAAAGCAGTCAGGAGAGTTAGTAGATTAACATGGGAGGATTTGAACTTGAGAAGCGGAGTGTACTGACGCCTTTCCGCGGTTAAAACAACATTCCTTCTGATGTTCATTCATGTTTATTTGATGCTATAAATGAACTAGAAGGAAGAGATGATCGGTTTACGAGCGGCTTTAACTGATGCTCTACAGCGATCTGTCACGACACATTAAAGAGCCACAAAACGGTATTTATTGTTTACATTTCTTTAAAGAAAAATTGGTAAAGTCATCGCATCACTGCGGCTATTGCTATAATATATAGCTATAAAGCTGCACCGTTGCTATAAAAACTGTCAGTGTGTTGAGAAGCGTGCTTATAATAATAAATTACATTTATGATTGCACATGTCCACTCCACTTAAAATATGCAGTTTTTTTGTCATGATTTGAGCGAGACAGATGTTGTCAGATTGAATTGGTGATTTTAAATATAAAATGTAATCGTAATTTTGAAAAGTGAATGTTCCCCCTAAAGAGAGATAGGAGCTGTACTTGCATGACTGAAATAGCATTTCAAAGATGGCCGCCGAGTGAAATGACTCGCCTTAAAGGGACTTCGGTGTGTAACTCACCAGTGTACTTGCCGCCGTGAAAGGTCATGGGGAAACCGGAGGCGCCGCCAGCGAAGTCGCTCATCATCACGTCAACACCGTGAGGAAGACGTCCATTGTTTGGTCTCGTGCAGTCCACCGTATTCAGGATCATGTGACCTTGGAAGGTGTTTTTTTTTTAGAGTCTAACCAATCTATTAGCAATGTTGTGCATTTCTGATGGGCTTTAGCCGCTTTATTGAGGAGAAAAACTATCTGTTGAAGATAATCTGTTTGTAGGTGATTCATCATTTTTATGAAACAATTTCAAAATTATCATACTGTAGTATCTTTACATATTTATGGAGGGTCAATTGTGCCACCCTTGAACGGAAGAATGTGTCGGTGGTTTATCTACACTTGAACTTTTCCCTAACGACAGTTTTTATGCATGTTGACTTCATAACACCTGTGTGTACTTTACATCACATGGTATAGATTAAAGGCAGATGAATTTAACTCTTTCCTCTTATTCTTATTGTTAATTTGTTACTTATTACTTAAGTTAATTAGTAATATATAAGCTCTTAGTCCTTCCCCAAACAGAGAAAGAACATATAAGGGTCACATCAAGTCAAGTCACCTTATAGTGCTTTATACAATAGCAGCTTTACAGGGATAAACAGGAAAAATCAGTCTGAATGAGCAGCAAAATACCTTTATACTCCACGATCAAACAGGTGTCCATCTCAGGATGAACTCCATCCATCAGAATCATAAACCTCAGGTGATCATCGACCTTTCAAATGATTCAAATGCCGAGATCAAGAAAAGTAGAACACGTGAAAAAGGGAAAAGAAAAAAAAGCCACCGTATCACTTACATTCTGCCACACACCGAACGGCACCACGTTGATGTTTGTTAAATTCACTCCACTTTTCTCCAGATACCTGCAACAAAACACAAACAAACTGTTATTCTGCAAGTCTCCGGATCGCAGGATTCCTCTAGAGAAGAGTTTCCCACACAGGAGTTGATTAAAAACTAAGATCACACTTTAGTTTATGGTCCAATTCTCACTATTAACTAACTATTAAATACGGCTTTTGCCTCAATAAACGCCTAATTACTGCTTAGTAATAGTTCGGTATTTGTTAAGTTTAGGTATTGGGTAAGATTAAGGGATGTAGAATATGGTCATGCAGAATAAGGCATTAAAGGGGTGGTTGAGTATTAATACTTCAAAAGTATTAGCTGCAATTAAAATGACTCTTAAAAATAAAGATTCGAAAAAGAGGTCTTTTGCCATAAAATAACCTTTCAGTGAACAGTTCTTAAAAGAACCATTTTCCACCATTTTGTGGAATGGAAAGATTCCATTGATGTTAAAGATTCTTATTGGAACCATCAATGCCACAATAAATTTAAAAAATAAAACATGTTTTAAAGTGTATGAAGTGGTTTGCTCTAGAGTTCAGTCTCACCAGAACACCGGCCGTGAAGTGTTTCCGACATAAATGGGAATATCCGGACGCTTTTTGGAAAGATGTCGCAAAGTTGGGTAGCTGATAGAAAAAGGATGCAAAGTTAGATTTTAAAGGTTTGTTGTTTTGCATAATATAATATAAAGAATATACTATATGCAGTTGAAGTGTTGTGGTGGATCAGACTGTAACCTCAGGTGATCTGAATGCATGTGGCTGATGTAAATGAGATCTGCCTGACTGAGTCTGTCCATGGCATCAGACGGAGGTTCATGAACGAGCCACCAGCCTCTCGCAAACGCTTGTCCGGTGAGCCACGGGTCAAACATCATCGTCTTGTTCCCCGCTTTAAGCTCCATACACGCGTGCGTGATGTACGTCAGCTGAAACAAACACACACACAGAGTATTTATGGATTGAATGTGTTTCATGCCAACAATGTGGTAAAACATGTTAGCGTCATCATGCTAATTCATGTTAACAATATATTAAAACATGTTAGCAAACACACGCTAACAACATGATAAAACTTGCTAGCATTGTGATAAACAGTTTGTCACGGCGATCTTCACTTTCAATTTAAAATAGCTGTTTTCTATTTTGTAATATATTGTAAAATGTTTTTTTTTTCCTGTGATCAGAGCTCAATTTTCAGCATCATTACTCCAGTCTTCAGTGTCACATGATCCTTCAGAAATCATTCTAATATGATTTGCTGCTCAAGAAACATTTCTGATTATTATCAATGTTGAAAACAGTTATCCAGATATATTTCTGAGGAAATCATGACACTTTTTTTCTTCTTCAGTATTTGTTGATTAGAAGGTTAGAAATAACAACAGTGTTTATATACATTTTTGTAACATTTTAAATGTGTTAACTGACACTTTGTCAATTTAATGTGCCCTAGCTGAATAACAGTATATTAATTTCTTAAAAAAAAAAAAAATTATGAATGGTATAAGCACGAGTATCAGCGCGATTTACTCTACTTTTTTCCTTTGGCATTTTATTTATTTTTCATTATTTTGTCATATGAGAACACGCAGGTTGAAGCAGGGAAGGATGCAGGATCTAACAGTGTTTATTTAAACAAACTCAACTACTCATCGATACGTAATGGATGACAGACCACTGGACAGTACTAAACACAGGCTTAAATACACAGGCAAACAGGGGAGTTAAGACACAGCTGACAAGACTAACCCGTGGGAAAACTAATGACGAGACGAGTGAAAATATTCAAACAATGAACACAAACCAGACAGAACCTAACCGTGACACAAACTTAAACTTAAGATGATTTTGACTGATCCTTTGGCAAATAAAAGCAACAGAATCTATAGAAGTTTATTGAACTGAACACAGTGTTCTCATAGGTGTGTACATGTGTGAGCAGGGACTAATAAAGCAATCAGGACTGACACGCTCCGGTACAATTATTTAACAAGCAGTTTGAATTAGCACAGAAATGTAAATGTATCTTCACTGTATGAATTAAGAGTAAATGTATTGTTATTGAAGCTAAATAAGTTAAGAGTTATACTCTTTATAGACTAAAGAGTTATTCAGTCAAAAACAGTAAGTTATTTTCTCTTTTATTTGTTTCACATTAATGACACAGAGCTACAGGTTTATTAGGCTGCTGTCACTTTAAGGCCAAAGCACGGATCCATTATACTGATACAAATCCGGTTTACACCCAAATGTTTACTTTCACTTAAGACTTAACGGGCTGTGTTTACATGAATACTACATGATGGACATTTTAACACAATTGACCCTTTAGGGAGTTTGATTGACAGGCGATCTGACCAATCATAATCCGCCGAATCCGCCATTTTTGTCTGACAAAGCGGACAGGAGAGTTAGTAGATTAACATGAGAGGATTTGAACTTGAGAAGCGGAGTGTACTGATGTCTTCCCGCGGTTAAAACAACATTCCTCCTGATGTTCATTCATGTTTATTTGATTCTATAAATTAACTAGAAGGAATGAGATGATCAGATCGGTTCACAAGCAGCTTTAACTGATGCTCTACAGCGATCTGTCAGACACATTAAAGAGCCACAAAACGGTATTTATTGTTTATATTTCTTGAAAAAAATACAAAATTTTTAAGTTGAGACTATGTTTCATATCAAAAGTAACCTGGTCTGTCCTGTCTGTCAGTGTGTTGTCAGTGTCCTCTCTGCTCCGCGATGTATTTTTCTCTACGTGAGAACATGGTGTGGCGTGGAGAGCGGTAGCTTGTCGGACATAGCAACAGTAACTAAGGGGGGGCGGGTCTTTGCGAACGGTCATGTATTCGACCATTCAAGCAAAATAAGGGTGAAAAAGTGCTGAACTCGCAAGGTGAGAGACACTGCTTTCTGTGTGCACATTTACGCTGTGTCAGTCAGCGCGGTAGCGTATTGTTTTTTTACCATAAAATAACACTATTAGATTGTTGTAGGGTTAGACTCAGGTAGACTGAATGTTCTGACCAGCGCGGATCATTAATGAGTGTGATTTACCGTGATCTCTCCGGCGTGTAGCTCTTGTGCTTCTCTCGGCTCTGCGGTCCAGGGGTCTGGAGGATTCAACTCAACCAGCTCTAAACTACCGTCTGAGTCTGACAGCACTGCCTCTACACACACACACACACACACACACACACACACACACACACACACACACACACACACACACACAGACATACACACACACACACACACACACACACACACATACACACACACACACACACACACACACACACACACACACACACACACACACACACACACAGACACACACACACACACACACACACACAGACACACACACACACACACACACACACACACACACACACACACACACACACAAAAAGACAACATTCAAAAGTATAATTTCTATAATGTTTGCACAATTATGTTAGGATTAATTAACCAATTATATGGGCTATATACACACATATCAAATATATATTTGATGTGTATTTCAAACATCAAATATATATACATCAAATATATACATATATATATATATATATATATAAAAAATATAGGCCTATACACATATAGCCTACACCTATCAGTATTAAGTTTTAAAAATTATTAGCGAGAATTAAAATGACATCAAATGTTTTTTAAACTCTTAAAAATAAAGGTTCCAAAATACACAGCAATGTCGTTAAAGAACCATTCAGTGAACAGTTCTAAAAAGAACCTTTTCCACTGTAAAGAACCTTTTGTGGAATGGAAAGGTTCTCCAGTAGCAGTTTTAAATAACAATGTCAATGATTTTACCGAGTTCATCTTGCTTGAAGCTGTCTGGAGGGTTGACGTACTCCATGGTGGCCACGTTAAGTTTCCAGTAGTGTTTAGTGCAGCGCACTGTGCTGTTACACAAATACACAAGCACAGTCTGATGATATACTTTTATATATATACTGTATATATACTTTTATTATTGAATTGTAAATGTTTGTGTCAGTGTTGGTTGCAGAGATGAAACAGGATCTAAGTGCAGCAATCTTTATTCAGAATTCAACTCAAATCTTCACAAAACAGAATCACAGAAACAGAACAACCGACTTAACATGACGTAGAACTGAAAGAAACACAGGGTTTAAATAGACAGAAACACACCTGAACAGAAGAACTCTATCAGTAACAGAAAGAAAGAGAGAGAACAGAGGCGAACTATATCAACAATTCAGACATGAACAGAAAAACAGCTAAACTCTCATGAATGCACAGACTCAACACGTGAAAGTTTGTCTGCTAAATAATAATAATAATAATGCATTTTACATTACTTGCATCTCTTGTGCTCACCAAGGCTGCATTTATTTGATCAAGAAATAACAGTAAAATTGTAAATTATTATTACAAATTTATGGCAAAGTCAAATTTTCAGCATCATAACTGCAGTCTTCAGTTTCACATGATCCTTTCATAAACAATTATTGCACAATTAAACAATGATTTCACAAGTTATTGCACAAAACTATGGCGTAGGCGAAAGAAAATTAATGTCACAGTTCCAATAAGGAAAGAAACGTACGTTCCTCTGACTTTCACCTGCTTTCCCCCCAACAAATTCCTTCTTATGTGTTCTTCTTCTTCTTATTATCTCTTATTATTTCTGTTTAGGTTCACTCACCTGCCGCCCATATCCTCTATGTCTTTACTGAAGAGTCCACCCTGGTGTTTGCACTGGTTTCTACACGCTCGTAGTTTGTCTTTGACTTTGTAAATGATGTAACATTTGCCATCCTCTGGGTTTTTCTTGAAGTTAATTCCCTCTTTCAGTGTCTGGACGTCCTCGGGCTGCAGTCGCAGGACCGTCCTTGAGACCTGAGATGTCATTGTGCTCCGGCTAGAGATGAGCGGTTCGTTAGTTCATTGGCAGATAAGAATAAGGTCTTTTATAATATGTGACCCTGGACCACAAAACCAGTCACATGGGTAAAAATTTTTAAATTGAGATTTATACATCATATGAAAGCTGAATAAATAAGCTTTCCATTGATGTTAGGATAGGACAATATTTGGCCGAGATACAACTATTGTAAATCTGGAATCTGATGGTGCAAAAAAATCGAAACATTGAGAAAATCTCCTTTAAAGTTGTGCATTTATGTTCACGATTGTGCTGCATTCACTCACAAAAATACATGTTTTATATATTTACGATAGGAAATTTATAACATATCTTCATGGAACATGATCTTTACTTTTTTGACAAAATTTCCACCTATTTAAACTAAAAAATGTATTCAGTTGCTGCCATAAATTAAGTAGGCCTATAATCAAGTAGACTTTCTTGTTCTGTTCTGAATAGGCCACTGTTAAATTTAAAGTATTTGTTGTGGAGTGAGGGGAACTCATAGCCTGTAGTTTATCAGGTTTTATAACTTTTATAAACATTTCACTTTATTTACCGGTATTTTACATCAGCCTATTTCTGAATGTAGCCTAATATTGAGACTTAGGCCTATATGTGACAGAGCCTATTCTCAAAACCGCAATTTTATATACCGTATTTATCATGCTGCAAACGTTTTAAAGTATCTTGAAAAATTACTTTTAACCCTAAACAGTGTCTGTTTCGTCATTGCTAATTTTATGTAGTGGTGCCCCTCCATGGGATTAAAGTGAGTGTGTGTGTGTGTGTGTGTGTGTGTGTGTGCGCGCACAGGTGAAAGGGTGACTTGCTGGTTGAATTGCTGATTTTGTTCATGCCATTGTGTGTCTACATAGCCTATTTATAATTTGTTTGTAGCTAATTACTGGTAGGTGTTGTCTTGCATAATTTTTTAAAATCTTTAATAACATTTGTATTTTTATATCTACGTCTCCTGCCCATTTCCAGTTAGCGAATCGAATTGTGGAAAATTAATTAGTAAAAAGTCCCCGGGTGAGATTCCAAGGTGGATGAGTTCCTAGCATGTTAATCTTTAAGTAGATAACAGGTAGCCTAGATAACGAACTACTCAAGTCGTTTTTGGGAACATTTGTACTTTTAAGAGTAGATTTAAATGTGGGTAGCCAACTTTAACTCGAGTAGCATACATTTCTAATGAAAAAAAAAAAAGACTCTCGTTACTTTATTTTAATGCAATATATGCAATGCAATAATATTATACAATACACGTTAAGAAATGTTAAAGGTTGGGTAGGTCAGAATAAAGAACTTTTTTTCAAATTGGCTTAAACTGTCTTTATATACCAATACATAATTAAAATGTAAGGACTTGTAAAAAGAGAGTATAAAAATTGAGTGACTATAGTGTATTTAATCTTCAAAAAACACAGCTCATTAATTCCTACCGGGACTAAACAAGTGATTGGCTTGATTGAGCTGTGTTTATTGAAGATTAAATACACTAGAGTCACTCAGTTTTTTATACTCTCTATTTCAGAGTACTTGCATTTTAATTATGTATATTGGTATATAAAGACAGTTTAAACAAATTTGAATAAAACATTTTTTAGACAAGTCTGACCTACCCTACCTATTCCAAGCGCGCGCTGTCTCTTTTGGAGCGATGCTTCATTCACAAATGAATCACTCATTACTTAGAGTCGATTCTGTTCAAAGACTTGATCTAACAATTTAGCAAAACTGTGTACATTGGTTCGCGAATCAGTTTGAGTTATTTGTTCAGTTCTCTGCACGCACTGAATCGTCTTAAGCGGGAATTGAAGAACATCATGATGAGCATTGGATGAAGTGGAGGACATAAAGTCAATTGAACGCAAACCTGCATCGTATTGTTTGCCAGCTCATCTCTTTATTAGTTGAACATCTGCGTATGCTGTCTGCATCATTCATGTGAACGATTCCACAGGTAGGCACAGCTACACGCGATTTAATTTCATACATGCAAAACATTTTACAAACAGATCATTACGCAGAGTAGGCTGCACGATAAATAAGATAAGCTACCGTTGTTCACAGTATGAAATAAACACCATTCTTGTAAGATTTGGTTGACATATTAGAGGTAAATATTTTTACAGAGGTGATTTTAAATGTATTTTTATCACTCCATAAATAAGAAAACACTGTCAACAGCCAGAAAACAAAATATTTTCACCATATTTTAAGGAATAAACTTAAATATATGTATGGCAAATAATATATACAAATCCCTTTGTAAAACCCTTCCGAATATGGAATAAAACTTTATTTTTGGTGAATGTAAACTTACTCAAAGTAAGACAAAAGTAAGTTATAATTTGACTCAAATCTCGCATAATTTAAAGATATGTATTGAAATTGAAATCTACAGATGCAAATACATATAACGTTTGATAAAATAAACACTTAAAAGTGTATTTTAGGTGATGTCTTTCCACTAGTCCAGCAAAATCTCAAAAGTGCATGAATAAAACAATGGTTTTGCCTGTAATTTCTTGCTTAAAGTTTTCGAATACTCTTCAAATTATAACAAAGAAAATATTTTTTTAATAATTTCACAGTTTTTTTATATACACAGTTATATATGGTGGAACATTACCTTTGCTGTGTCTTGAATTCTGCTGTAAATGTGAGTATGCAGTGGCTATCAGTTCAGAGAGATGTGTGCTGCGGCCCATGAATGTTCGAGGTCTTTATCAGGCCAGGAGCAGGGTGCAACCATCACGTCACATGAGGACTTTTATTTTTGAGTATGCAAAAAAAAAACTAAAACATTAAACCTGAAACATCAAGAAAACATCAAGTATGACATTTCTTGTCACTCCACTAAGCACAGATTTTTTCACATTGAGTAAAGCAATTTAAGCAACATTAATACTGTACATGTAGCCACACTGTACAAACAAACTTATAGAATCTACTCAAAATTGAACAATTTGCACTCATTTCTTTTGGGTTTCTTGAGGAAATTCAAACATTTAGCAAATTTCGGGGGAATTATTGTTCTAGAGACGTTGTTTGCTTTGTTTGTATGTTCTTTCTTTTTGTATTGTGATAATTTGTTCTTTTACTTGTGTTTGATTATTTCTGATATTGTGGTATAACATTTGGTGTAAAGCTGCTGAAGTAGAGATTTCTGACTCAAATCTCGACTAACTAATTTTGTGAGCGAATGCAAAGTTTGCAAAAGTAAATCTGTGTTTTTGAATGTAAAAAACAACAACAACCTGTTAGTCTACATCAAAAAGGGTGAAAAGACAAGTATGACATTGTACTGACATGAACACAGAAATTTCTCATCGAGTAAAGCAAGTTAATCAGAGAAGACAAGAGATGTCACTGCAAGAGGGAGGGGAAGTTATTTTGAATAGGAATAAAAAAAATGATATGCACTTATTAGTCATTTATAATAAACACTGCAATATTCCATAGGAGCTGTTGTCATTAATTATGTTGGTTTTAAGACTCATGCATGTTAAAGGAGAACTCCGGTCAATTTTAACATTGAGCTAATTTTTTAGTAAATTTGGAGTGCTGTCAATACAGAGAACAACGACAAAAATCGGTGTTGCCTACACCGTGTTATCCTCTTTTGCCTCCTGTTGACTTCAATGGGGCACGTTTTAAACCTGCTGTTAGCCTCTTAACATCTTTGATGTGTCATTACAAGTGCCCAGCCATGTGAGTGATTCTTTTAGAGTGAACACGGGTGAATCTGAATGCATTAGATGTGAAAGATATTAATAAAAATTATGTTATTTCAGCCAGCGCAAATACCTGTATTTACATCCTGTTTTCGGTCGAAGTCCAAAGTAGTCGATTGTCGAGTTCACGCGCATAGGTTTAGTTGATCACGTGCGTGAACTCGACAATCGACTACTTTGGAGACGTGAGAAAGACCTGAAATATTTCAGTTGGTGTGCAATGAATCTAAAATATATGAAAGTTTAATTTGTATCATTACATTATGGACAATAATGAACTTTATCACAATATGCTAATTTTTTTAGAAGGACCTGTATGTAACGGAGGCTAGCCAGTAGTCGCTGTGCGAGTAAACCTCACTCCTCTGATCTCAATAGGCGCCCTAGCGATAGACGCTAGAGGCTGCAGTCTTTAGCCTCACTGCTCTATATTTTGCAACCGAATACAAAATAACCACTTATTACAAAGACAACTTCAAAGTAATTGAGCCAGTTGAATATATTTTAGATTCGTCCTCCCAAAGAAAGTTTGTTTATATTCCAACCCTGGTGCGTTTGTGTGCATATTATGTCATTTCTAACATGCACGGCGCATGATAAAAAAACAACACGGGTCAATATATTGTGTTCTTTATTAATTCAGTGCTATTATGCGCAGCAGAGTGAACAACAGGTTTACTGTGTGTGTGTGTGTGTGTGATGCATAAGGTGGTTTTCTGCTGCTTGCAAACAAACTCTTTTGAGGAGACAGTGGATTTCTAAAAATTTGTTGTCCTGATTCCACACGCTATGCGCGAACACACTGAAGGCTCACTCTCGCTCATATCCAAGGTAAATCATCAACATTATCATCCCTTACATGTATTATATTTAACTAAATACATCATAATAAGCTAAAACGCATGCACAGGTCACTTTACTTCCTGAACAAGTGCGCACCCGAGTCCGTGTTGCTTTCACATACATATATTCACCCGAACCGCGGCACGGAGCGGGGTGAGAAGGACCCGGGTGGAAGGGTTACATATAGAACAATTGAATTCAATTTACATTTATGTGTATAGAGCTTTTCATTACATCATTTCATCACAATACATCATTTCAAAGCAGCTTTACAGAAAGTGCATGTGTCTTCATTACAATTTAGAGTGATCATGTTATTGTGACTGTTGTCCAAGTTATGTATTTCAGAAATCTAGCCTACATATACAATTCACGTAGTTGGCTATCAATCCATTCATATACTTCCCTATATAGTATGCGAAAAAACAGTACGCCAACAGAGTAGTATGTCCAAATACATAGTATTCGAAAAACACTAGGAAAAACTATAGGGCAACAACTAACGATCATTTTGATAATCGATTAGTTTGCCGATCATTTCTTCAATTAATCGATTAATCGGGGATTTTTTAAATTTATTTTTTATTGACAAAACACACTATTCCACATCCTGCCTAATGCTGTCCTTCAAACAAACGTGCAAACTGAATGCTATGAAAACATATATAGTGAATGAATATATCTATATGCAAAAGAGCTATGTGTAAAGCAATAGGACAGTTTAAATCCATACATTAAAAATGAAGATAAACAAAAACACAAATTAATTGTTTACAGATAAGAGGAATGTTCTTCAGGAACACACACATAATAATGGCATGACATGCAGAAATAACACTTTTTATTTATATAGTGCCTTTCCAACACCCATGTATTTGCATGTAAACAGACATTAATGTCCTAAGTGAACGTTAACAGCTGAGAGTAAACGCAGGAGTATATAGGATGCAGTCGTGTTAAAGTGACAGCATCCACATTTACCCACTGTTATTGTTAATCAAACAACAAACTTTTGTAACTTTATAAATGTATATTTCATTTACACAGTAAAGACAATGCATCTTTTTTTATATATATACATTTGATTTACTTTATACATTTGATGTAGTATTTAGTGCTTGAAGTTTTTCAGGTCTATTTCATTTGTGTCTTTGTTTGATTGTAGTTTGTTTTCTTGTCTCTTTTATCACTGTTTATTTGTCTTCAGCAAGCTTCAGAGTCTTTTAGGCTAGTATTCGCTTTTTTTTAAATAATATTGAAAATGGTGATAAGATTTATGATATTTCAATTGTATCAAAAATGTTGATATTATAAAAACATAATTGAAAGCAAAAATATCGTGATATATATCGTTATGGTGAAATAAAATCACCCCTACTTGAGACATATTACATCTTGTAAAAAGGGGCATAATAGGTCTCCTTTATGACTGACTGTAAATTATACTGTGGCCTTATCTGTGAGGAAATGCCTGTGAACTGTGAACAAAACATTTAAACTCTGGGTGTGTCTCTAACGGAAAAGGCTGCGTTCTTCCTAGTTCAGTCCTTCTGACTGCTACACACCGGACGTGAATAGCGCGTCAGGCGCGTCCGGTATGAACGCACCATGAGACTTGCTGTGTCCTCAGCAATTAAACACTTTTTTTGCATGGCAAAAGGCAATTGCACGGAGCCCGGGAAGTCACCTGTGGGAGAAAAACAAACAATCCATGGTGACGGTTTTGCAATCCAAAAAAAGACTTGGTATTTATTCAAAGGTTACATGCAATTTGTAGGATGGTTTGTCAGGGCTGTCAATGCGTGAGAGACCCATTTGGCCCTTTTCACATGCACGCTCTCACGCCACACATCCATTTTCTCACGCAGAAAAAAGAAGCAAAGAGGACACTGACAACGACAGACAAGACAGAGCAGGTTACTTTTGATATAAAATAAATTATCAGCTCTCAGATTCTGTCAATTTTATTGACAGCATTATATTTAATTTAAGTTGTTATTTTTAACCTTTAATAAAAATAGCCTAGGGCTCTCTATGTTTACAGCATTAGTGATTCATTTATCTACTAATAATAATAATTTGAACTATAAATTATCAAAAATGATTTGATATTGAATCAAGATGTCAAGCAATAAATACAGTAACCTGCCAGTAATTGTAACCATGCAGCTAAACATTGTAACATGTTGTCAGTAAACTTGATAAAAATAAGTTACCAAATGTTTTGACAATCACAACTTATTGTGATGCAAGTTTTTTTTCACATATCCCATTAAGTGCCTTGTTTTGCTAAAAATTTGCATAAGTGTATGAGTATTTGCAGCGAGTCTCTGTATTCTGTTGCTGCAAAAAAAATTTTGCTCTCTGTCACCCTGCTTGTGATTTTTTTGTTTCACTTCTGTGTGAATCCCCCGGCTTATTTCCAGGAATTGTTTAGGTGACTAGGCGCTTGATGAACTTTTTCATCAAGATGAACTTTTTCAAACAATGCTTCTATTGTTTCTCATTTGTAAGTCGCTTTGGATAAAAGCGTCAGCTAAATGAATAAATGTAAATGTAAATGTAAATGAACTATAACAATAGTCAAATGAGGATTTCCTTTTTCTGTATAAAACAGAATCAACTGAGCAGCAATCTGGTTTCTGTACTTGGTTCTCCCAGTGCACTGTAGGGCTTCAGGAAATCTGGAGGTCATTGCAGAAGACTGTAGATAATTGAATAAAGTCTAGTTGCGTTGTGAGTAAAGTTGTAATAAAAATTATGCAACCCCCATAGCAAATCAAGTTTATTGGCGAAATGTAATTTCAGCTGTTTACAATGAACAAATTAAACAACAGAAATTGAAATATCTCAACACAACAAATGTGTTTGGTGGTTTCCCCAAATTCAACTGAAAATGCAACTTTTTATGACTTCTGCAGTCTCAAAATTATTTAGAAGTTATTTCCTATTGAAATTGCTGTTTTCCTTTTTGTGCGTTACTGGTGGAGATTGTGTAATCAAACCAACTGATCTGATCACAATTAAATCTGTTCTGCCCTCTTCCATTGCAGGAGCAACATTTGTCCAGGTTCTGAAATCGCAGACTAGATACGCTCAACTCAAGGTTATATAAGTGTTGAGTAGGCTATGATGAGATGACAGGAGCATTCATTTGAGAATGAGACTAACCCAAATTCGTTGAGGAATACTGTTAAACTCACATATGCAAATTCAAACCATTCTTGGAGTCTGAGTCCCACTCTAGGTTTGTGATCCGTTTCCTCAAAGCCTGGAATGAAGAGTCCAGCTCATCCACATTACTATGAATGATTTGATTGTTCATGACTTCTGCATGCATACAAGAGACCTGTCAGTTGGAGGTTTTAACAAGCCCCAAGGACATCAAATGTTGTCTGTCGAGTCTGTGAGGTGTCGTTATGGTAATTGTCGTTACTGTAACAAACTTGCCTGATCTGTCTCAACCACAACCCTCTGCTCACCATGTCCCTCCCAACCACCTGACAACACAATAGAAATTGCCCAAATAATTAGTCTTTTATGGATTTGCTTGCTGATAACCATTCTCAACGACACAGGCTGTACCTGCTTCTCTTTTGCAGGCTTTCAGTATTTAGGATTTGACAGTATTTAGCTTTCCGGTCTCTGGCAAAACAATAACATCTGTTGGGTATTGATTGATTTCCCTATGCATGCCTGACAAGGGCAGAGTGGTTTTCATTCATTTGTAACCCTGCAAGGCTAGACTAAAGCATAATAAGTCAATGTACGGCACTATAAACGGTATTCCTCTGTCCAAAGACAAGGAAGACAGGTCCTGATAACTCAAGTTTAAAAGTGGATGTTTTTGAGAACTACACCGTTATTGTCCCCGTGTAAAACTACAAAGACATGAATTTGTGAGAACGATGACGCATGTGTATTACGTGTTCAGTCTACATAATTAATTATTAATTAATTAATCATGGTTATGATCAAGTATTGCATACATATTTTAAATCTCCCAAAAAGGGAATACAAAGCCCATGTATTTGTAGCTCTATATACAGATAATTAATTACAACAAATTATAATCAATTATGAATATACAGATTGTCAGGGTTCTGTCATTTCTGTCTATTTCTTGTTTCTTGACAGCGAGTTTGAGGGATGTGTGACAGTGACTCGGATGAAGACATTGATGACCCTGAATACACCCTTAGCAAGAAAGACATGGAGGATGATGAATCAAGTGGCTCTTATTCATACATTAGCATCTAGTGATTTAGATTTAGAAGCTGCACAACCAAACATTAACTCTGGGAAGCAAAATACAACCAGCCAGGGTTAAAAACAAAACAAAAACGTTTTCTTCGAGAAAGAAACATTTTGAAACCACTGAGTGCACATTCAAATGGCCTGAGTGTCACAATCGTCAAACGACCCTGGAGTATTTCAGAAAGTTTATCACAGCAGAAATGCTTGAGTTACTAGAGGAACAAACTAATTTGCACAGTGTGCAAAAATCTGGAACTCAGAAGACTGTTAACACCACTGTTAAAGAAATGGAAATACTGATTGCTATCTATCTGCGCATGGGTCTTCACCGAATGCCAGGAAAATGACACAAGGTGTCCCATGGTGGATGACAACATCTCAAGCAAACGTTTTCAGACCCTGCTAGCATGTCTGCATTTCACTGACAACAATGATTCGTCAAATTGGCAAGCACGGGATAAGTGTTGGAAGATCCGTCCATGGCTTGATATGTTCCGCAAGCAATGCCTGGCTGCCACCCCAGATATCTTCCCAGAAAAGTAATAATTTTGATATATGTTGTGGAAAATAAAATTAACAGCATTTTTTATTTATTAAAGGGATTTAGCATTAAGCTTTGTATCAGTAGAAAACCTGTTATATAGTTTTCAAATTACCGTGCTTCCCTCCCTCATATCCCCTGAGACAAGAGATTTATGTATTTTTTGTCTGTAAAAAATCTTCCGATAGCGCAAAAATCTTTATTTTGTGTCATCGGAGGCTTTTTTGTCCAGAGGCTAAAAACTACAGCCAGTAGAAGGCGCTAGATCTGCATGTTTTCAACCCGCCCATAGAGGCTGGGGTCTCACTCACAGAATGTACAAATAGTGTCAGCCATCTTTTATTGGAAGCTAAGCTAACAAGCTCTTGCTCTGTGGAGAAAGCTGAGTAGTAGCGGTTACCATCCTCTTTTTCCCGGACATGTCCGGCCGTCGAGATCGCCCAAAATGTCCGGGATTCGGCTTTTGCTTTCTGCAGTCGCCATTCATTGTTTACACGCACACCTTTTGTTTCAATCTAACTGAATTCATGCTGATTGGTGAATCTGAATGTAGTGTTTACATGAACGCTAAACAAGTAATCGGTTGATGTGCGTTTTAACATTGCTAGATATGAGATATGAGACCGGTGCGTCTCACAGGTGTCGCTCATCTCGTTCATGTCGTTCTCCCGCGGCCGTCAGTCTCGTCCTGCTCGCCACAGTAAACATGAGGAATAGCGACTGTAGAACGCAAAAGCCGAATCCCGGACATTTTTGGGGATCTCGAAATCCCGGGCAGACTTGTCACGGAGACTCACTAGTAGCCTAGCCTTGTTGTTTAACTGGCACTGCGCTCTTACCAGTAGGCGTGGCTTGGGAGTGGCCTCGTAGGGCAGCGAAGCAGGTGCATTCTGGGACTTGTTGTCTTTCATCCACATGAGCCACAAATACATTTTCTGGCGTTTCTCAGTCTAGACGGCTCCAAATTCAAAAATAATTTCACATTTCTACTACATAAATGACCCATTTTAAACACACATTCATCTTTCCAGAGGTGAAGTATCCCTTTAAGCCAAAAAACCTGATTTTTTTTTCATCTGACAAATAAACACCCCAATGTGACACATATGTACACGGTAACATTAAAAATGTATCATCGCCCAATGTCACATATATGTAACATTACAGATCTTTGAGGGGTTGTATTTCAAAAACAACTGCAGAAATATGTCCAGTTGGTCTGTTATATATGCCCCATAATTTTCCTATAGGGAGAAATTGGTCTGGGTTAAGATCTGTTTGAAGCTCTCGAAGGAGTTTAACTTCTACCGTGCCACTAAAGTGTCAATGGAGCAGTTTGATGCAGACTCATAGGCGCTAAGTGTGTGATTTACATGAATGAGTCCAGTAGGTTAAAGGGGGGGTAAAATACTTAGTTTCAGTCAATCTCATGTTAATCTTGAGTACCTATAGAGTAATAGTGCGTCCTTCATATCTCCAAAAAGTCTTTAGTTTCATCATATTTATAAAATAAAAATACAGCTTTCCGATTCTATCCGGAAAAAGCCGAGGTCCTTGATTCTGGCCGTGGGCGGACCTATAGAGTCAAGCGGGGATTTCCAGCACAAGAAATAAATCTGATACCGTTGTACTTGCATGAATGGGGTGTTTTATCACTGGGACCGCGCCAGGTTTTAATTGCAACCGGTTTGCAAATCCAGCGACGACCTGGGCCTTGTTAATAAAACATTCGTCACTGAAATGACCAGAACACAAAACCGCACTTGCCACACTCCTTTGCTGTCCCGGAAATACAAATTGCATCCACTGTTCCAGTAACACTGGGTTCTTTGGGAAGCTAAACAAGGTAAACTTTCCCTCTCATCCCAAAACACACTTTTTTGGAGACATTCTTGACATTAACTGCTGATGATGATTTCCGGTAGTAGCGTGTCGATGAGCGCGGTCTTTCTCTCCTCTGGTCGACGTGTGCGTGAACGCGCTTTTCCGAGAGCAATGCTCATATAAGGAGTTCCACTCTGGTCTACGTCATTAGATCTACGATAGAAAAAAACAGCCGAAACGTGTTGCAACCCGGAAGTATGATTTTCAGCACAGAAATTCTCTGTTATTCGTTCAAAATAACTTTTCAAACTTTGGCCATTATTAGCATGAGAATCTATCTCTTTAACACTGTAAACAACTCTGAATACATGAAACACCATTGTACCCCCCCTTTAAACGCTTTCTGAAGCTTAGAATGAATAAGTCATCGTGATTTCGTCCAGATGCGACAACGTCACGCCTTTTTGACACTATCTCTCAGAAATAAGCTCTTTAGTGTCACTAATGTAATGAATACATTAGTTACCTCACTAATCTGTTACCTTGCTCCACTAACTAACTTGCTGCGCAGAAATAATAACCAGACAGACTTCAGCAAATGCCCTTTAAATTATTTAATCACGGCTGGAATCTCTCCGAAAAAGAATACAGCAGGATTTTATAGGATAGAGACATATAACAGTTAGATTAACGTGACCTATTACTAATTTTCCGTCAATTTGATTGGTTCAATCCCACCCCCCCCACACACACACACACTTCACTCCTCTGTTACTGGCAGAGCCAATTTAATCATTTTAAAAAGTTGAAGAGGTTAGAAGTTCATTTGATTACTGAATATGTCATGAGACTGTTATAGACTTTATTTTTATTTTTATATTGTTTAGTCAGCATCTCAAAGTTTCCACTGGTTTCCACACACACCAACCTCGGAGTACTTTTGAATGTTAGGCCTGTATGAGAAATAAGGTTAGATGTTAGAATTATGATTAGAATGACCATCACAGTTTCTTTCCAAAGAGACATGGCCAACGACTGGCCCGGCAGCAGAATGCAGTGCGTTTAGTTGTTTTTGCGAATCCTTACAATGTCGGACAGAAGACTTCACTGCGGTATGTTTTTGTTCAAAGTAAATAAAGCCTCCTCGGTAGGCAGTTTTTGTAATTAATTAAATTTATTTTAATTGGTTACTTTTCTTTTTATAATAAACAAAAATGTAAAGGAAAATAAAACTTCATTACTAAAGTATAAAATGCAACAATAACGCTTCTAGGTGTTGGGGGTTTAATAACATATAAATTATCCTCCTGTTGTTAACTAATCACACCTGTTGTCTTCCCGTTCAAACGGCTCATAATACTACATGTTTAACCACATATGCCCTTTATGACTTTACAGGTGAAACTCGAAAAACTAGAATATGGTGCTAAAGTTAATTTATTTCAGTAATTCAACTTAAAAGGCGTAACTAATATATTATATAGACTCATTAGTGAGATATTTCAAGCATTTATTTGTTATAATGTTGATGATTATGGCTTGCAGCTTATGAAAACCCCAAATTCAAATTAGAATATTGTGAAAAGGTTTTCATAAGCTGTAAGCCATAATCATCAAAATTATAACAAATAAATGCTTGAAATATCTCACTTTGCATGTAATGAGTCTATATAATATATTAGTTACGCCTTTTAAGTTGAATTACTGAAATAAATGAACTTTTGCACCATATTCTAATTTTTCGAGTTTCACCAGTATTACGATGCTAGAAATGAAGAGTATAAGTGTGATGTAATGACTTAAATTTGCTGTCTTATTATTTTAGTTATGAATGAATGATAAAAAGAGCGGAATTGAGGAAGAAATGTAATATGTTCTATATGTTTGCATTTTCTTATATTCATAGTAATTAGATTAAGGAAGTATTGCTTTTTTATGTTTGTATCTCTCTCTCTCTCTCTCTCTCTCTCTCTCTCTCTCTCTCTCTCTCTCTCTCTCTCTCTCTCTTTCGGTTTCAGTAAATTTGTTGTTTCACACGCCAGTACAACGGTCTAAAGGCACACCTTAAGAAAATATGCTTTTCACAACTCCCGTAGGCAGTAATTTACTGTAAATGTACAGTCAAATAATTAGTGTATGACTGCAGAATAAATATATGTTTTGATTGAATATTTATAAAGAGAGAGAAGATAGTTTGTACAGTATGAAAATCATCATGTCTATGGACAGTCCCCATAAAACATGACATGTCATTTATGAGGTGACACGTGTGTGTGCTTTTGTTTATGTGCTTTATGAAGACACAAATTTGTGTAATGACATGTGTATTACACTGGTATTAAAACTTAAATGTGATTTATGAGGTGATATATATCGTGTGTGTGTGTGTGTGTCTGTGTGTGTGTGTCATTCTCTTCACATGATATCATCTCAGAGAGACACGGAAATTAACTGTACCAAAGACTGACATTCCTGTCTTACGGAGATCTAATCGAGTTCGAAAACCACCTGTTCGAATGGACTTATAGTAAAGAAAAAAAACTGATTGATTGATTAATTGAGTGCTGATTTTTATAGTTGGGCTGGTGTGAATTGTTGGTAATTATGTGATACTAATATGTAAAATTGTAAAAAAATATATAAAAAGGAAAACAGATGTAGGCTAATGAGTACAGTATATATAAACTTTAACTAACTAACTAACTAACTAACTAACTAACTAACTAACTAACTATTATGTGAGGAGTACTGTGGTGGCATTAATGTGTTGTATACGATGAAGTGCATTTGCTAAGGAAGAGAGTTGTGATGGAGATATGCTGTGTGTTCCACGTGTAATAAAGACGCCAGTGTCAGCCATTTCTCTTATCTTCATTTGTTGTCTCTTGAACAATACAGTAATCAGATTCTAACACCGAGTAAAGCTGTAATTTCACGCCAGTCCTGTAGAGGTCAGTTGTGGCGCTCTCGCGCCTTTTCTCTCGTGACACACTCACACACGAACAGAAGAAGAGATTTTGTCAACAGTGTGGGGATTGGTGAATCCTATTCTCGTGTATGTAATTGATCAGCATTAGTTCCCAGACAGAGATGGTGTTGTCGTCCTCGCAGCAGCTCGTGATGGCGTTCACCGCAGTGCTGCTGGTGTTCGTGTTGTTTCCTCGCATGTTCAGCGGCAGCGCCAGAGACGCTCAGTCCTCAGACCCGCGGATCAGCAGGAGAGGTGCGGGCACGAGCACGAGCACGAGCACACCTGTGTTTGTTTACTCTCTTTATTGTGGCCTTTTGACGGTCTTTGCTGATTTTTTTGCACGTTTTACTACGTCTCTGGTCTGTGTAGTTTTTATTAACACCCTTAGTTTACTCCAAAAAATGTTTCTTGTTATTTAGTTCATACAATCGGTTTTTAATATAATTTTCATGTTCAAAATTATTTAAGTGAAAGTGCGAATGGAAGCAGTAATTTATATTTGTCCATATTTGTATCTAAATATGTTATAAATGTTTACGTACATTCTGTACTTTATAACCATAAAATACATTTGATTAACTTAGTTTTAGATATTTATATTTTGTCTCGTGCACCCAGCGAACAAATCACAATGTTTATTATCATTATTATTATATTCAAAATAATGTTTAGTGAAAGTGCAGAGCAAGCTGTCATTTGCTTTTATCCATATCTGCTTTCATTGATATCTTACATATTCATATGTGATTTTAGTATGTTTGCATGCGTCCTGTGCCTAAAACACATTTGAGTAACTTTTGTTTTATTTTTAGATATTTATATTGTGTTCCAGTTCTCAAATATCCTAATGTTTAATGTCATTTTCATGTTCAAAATTATTTCAGTAAAAGTGCAGAGGAAGCTGTCATTTGCATTTTTCCGTATTTACATTAAAACGTGCTAAACTTATGTATCTAAATGTTATACATGTTTATGTACTTTAAAACCGTAAAATACATTTGAGTGACTTTTATTAAATGTTTTAGATATTTATATTTTGTCCCAGTTATAAAATCCTAATGTTTAATATGTTCATGTTAAAACATTTTTTTTGTAAAAGTGTCATTTGCTTTTAAAGATGCTAAACTTATATGTAGCCTAAATATTACATGTTTGCATACATTCTTTAAACATAACATACATTTGAGAAACTTTTGTTTTATTTTTAGATATCATTTATATTTTGTGTTGTGCATCAATCAATTAAATAAACCCCAATGTTTGATATCATTTTTATGTTCACAATAGTTTTTAGATTGTCTTCCCCTGGAGAATCTGGTGTATATTTGGGGGATTGTGAGTCTGTGTATTGTTCTGCAGGTCCTGGTTCTGGTGTGGGTCCTGGTAGCGTGAAAAGTCAGCAGCAGTTCCACAAGAACGCAGCGCCGCAGATGTCCCAGAGTGTGGAGAACATGCATCAGATGAAGAAACTCATGGAGCAGGAGATGAAAAGCGACAAATACAAATCCAACAGCAACAATAAGGGCTACGTCTTCACTCTCATGCCCCTCTACGCCATCGGAGTCGGGCTCTTTGCCGCTTATAAATTTCTAAAGGTGGTGACTGTTGATGTTGTTATGCATAATACAGTAATGTTTCTTCTGCATTCACGAAAGGTCAAGGAAATGATGGCACAATGCATACAAATAATGCATAAAGTTAGCACAATGCATATGGCGCAATGCATAAAATGCATTAAAAAAAAATCATAAAATGCATAAAGTTAGCACAATGTATAAAAAAAAATTCATTAAAATGTGCATAAAGTTAGCATAATGCATAAAAACATGCCTATTTTTAGGCATGGTCCTAAATATAGGCTTCGTTATAGGGGCCAAAACAAGAGGTTTGAGAGGTTTGTGTCTGTGTTTGCAGATAAAGTCTGCGAGTGATTCTGAAGCACAAAAAGCCAAAACGACTCGAGGAGTGAAGAAATCAGCGGAGACGGGTCTGTGTGCATGCATGAGAAGAATGTTGAAATTTGCGTTTCTAAAATCTCACCATTAATTTCATATACTCAGAGAGTGCAGTGTTTGTGATATTTTCCAGAGAATCAGCTGAATGAGCTGGAGCAAAGGTTGGCTCAGACCGAGAAGATGCTCAGCTCCATACTCACCCAGCTGGACCCGCTTACCAACTGGTGAGAGTTATTTATTGTGAAAGTAAAAATTATCACGCCGATTCAGATCTGCGTTAGCGGAGAGAGCAGTTGTCATGTATAGGTTTGAAACCACACAGTATCATTATTTTATCTCTGTGTTACAATCATTCAAAATGTCACAGAAGTACTGGGATAAAAGTTTATAGTTCTGATATAAACACTGTCTACAGAAGCGATCAAAATAGAGTAAATCACCTTTTGAAATGAACTTGAAACACGTAAAATAAAGATTGTATCAATTACACCGTTACACCAGTAGGTGGCGACAAGCGACTGTTAAAAATGTATTTGTCATTGAATCGTTCATTCAAGAGATTCGTTTCAAAAACACTGATTCATCCAGTAATGAAACAAGTCTATGAGTGAGTCATTTTGTCAGAACCTCTAGTAAATGACATGTTATTTTGTTTAGTTGTCTATTCAGAATTGTGGAAGAAACATGATCTCTAACTTAAACGACATTTTTTTTATTCTCAATTTATCCAGAATGTTGCAGCTCTAGCTAACCCATGTTAAAACCCCTTCGTTTTAAATAAATGTGATATATTGAGTTCTGGAAGAATGTACTTGGTTAAGCCACATTCGTAGACATTTGTTTTTGGTTATGCAAAAAACAAACAGAGCGGGGTTTGCGGCATTCAAATGGAAATGTGCTTGCACGCTCATGGTGACTGGTTGGTTTGATCCGTGTGGGCTTGTTTTTCCACCGGCTGTTTATTCTTTCTGTTGTTCTGCAGTGTGAAGTCTGTTGCCATGGAGCAGAAGAACGAGATAATGTCGCAGCTGCAGTGCATTCGCCAGCTAATGAAGAAGAGAGGCATGGAGTTTCCAAACATAAGGATAGAAGGTAAACACATCTGCTCCCGTGTGCGCACACACACCCACACACACACACACACACACACACACACACACACACACACACACACACACACACACACACACACTCTGGAAGTGTCACATACAGTTAAATGAATTAAGGCCTTTGAAAACTTCTATGGCCAAGTGAGCTGATGAATTAATCAAGGAATGTTTCCATTATTTCCCACTCAATCTCAAAAACTTAATGCATAGGGCTAGACAATAATTCAATATGTATCGCGATATAATTTTTTTCAATAACGTTGATATGATTTTTAAACACATTTCCGATATTTCAATATACATTACAGGCATGTAATGTAACATTCATTTTTACTGCGTGATAAGTATAAGCAGCACGGCACACCGGTTCAAATGTTCAATGTCTCCAAATTGACCGTTCGCAAAGACCCGCCTCCTTTAGTTACTGTTGCTATGTCCAACAAGCTAACGTTACGCCGCTTTCACGCCACACTATGTTCTCACGCAGTAAAAATACATTGCAGAGCAGAGAGGACACTGACAACACACCGACATCGGTAACATGTGTTTTTGTTGTTGCTCAGTTTTTTTTTGGTTTGTTTTCTGCAGCAACTCTGAGCCCTTTTCATATTCTTTATCCTGGCTGAAGCACTTTTTTCAATCTATAAGAATAATATACCGGTAATCAACCTACAGGTCCTTCTCAAAAAATTAGCATATTGTGATAAAGTTCATTATTGTCCATAATGTAATGATAAAAATTTAACTTTCATATATTTTAGATTCATTGCACACCAACTGAAATATTTCAGGTCTTTTATTGTTTTAATACTGATGATTTTGGCATACAGCTCATGAAAACCCAAAATTCCTATCTCAAAAAATTAGCCTATAGCGATAGTTAAAGATATTAATAAGTTGAGTTATTAACTTATGTTTATTTGACAGTGATTTCACATTTCTTGTATGAAGGCTAAATACAAATAAAATATTAACAATAATTTATTTGTACCATTTTTATTTCTAAAATATTATATTACAGACATTAATTGTGGGCGTTCTTGGCAGTTTTTCCTGAGGCTTTTATATTGTTCATAATGATATCGGAATTATATAATATCGACCGAAATTAAGAAATATATTGTTATATAAATTTTGGCCATAAGATTATTTATTCCGCTTTCATATGATATATACATCTCAATTTCAAAAAATTAACCCATGTGACTGGTTTTGTCGTCCAGGGTCACATATAATATACACACATTTAAGAGGAATGTGTAAAAATAAACACACACACACACAAAAAAAAATTGAAAATCTTGAGATTTATAGTGTTGCCAGAAAGTATTTTGCTTTATGTAATGCCATGCCATCCACACACATATCAAAGTGTGATGTAAGCGTGGTTTTGAACATGCTCCTGTACACACTTCTGATTTGTTGTGCCATTGGGTGATGCGAATCACATGGTTATTTCTTTTAGAGCCGACATGTGAACGCAATCTAGACAGACTCATCGAGACTTTGACTTCAGCCGAAGCTCTTCCAGAAACTCGTCTGGAATCAGAAACGCACGATGAAGCGCAGCCACTCGATCACAGAGCGCTCAGACCTGATCCTGAGGAAGAGGAGGAAGAGGAGGAGGAGGAGGAGAGCAAACACACAGCGGGAGAGGAAGACGTGGGTAGTGAGAGTGACTCTAGTATGCCCTCCCTTGAGGACTCGGGTGACATCAGTGTGGATGACGTCCCTCAGAAACTTCCAGAAGATCTGACTGGAGGATTACGAAGACGCAACAGGCTTGAGTAACTGTGACGATAATCGAACACAAATCTATTTATATATTTATTTATTAAATTCCTCACGATGAAGCGAACACTACTCATTGGTTCGACGTCTATACTACATATTTCACTGCATTTATCCTTAACATTAATCAAAATCCATACTGTTTATTTTCTAAATACACCACCATTCAAAAGCCAAGGCTGCTTTCATATTTATTTACAGTAATTTTGTGAGTTATTGTTACAATTTAAAATAGTTTTTTAAAAACTTAAATTTAAAAAACTGTTTTCTATCTGAATATGATGTAAAATGTCATTTATTCCTGTGATCAAAGCTGAATTTACACCAGTCTTCAGTGTCACATGATCCTTCAGAAATCTTTCTAATTTGATGATTTTCTGCTCAAGAAACATTTCTGATTATTATCAGTGTTGAAAACCGTTTTGCTGCTTCATATTTTGATGGCTAGAAAGGTCTAAAGAACATAATTTATTTTAGATGTAAATATTGTGTAACAATATAAAAGCCTTTACTGTCAGTTTAATGTGTCCTTGCTGAATAAAAGTATTTTAAAATTTGTAAATTTAAAAAGAAAAAAGTTTAATATTTAAAAAAAATTACCCCAAACTTGTTATGACTAGTAGTGCATAACGGTTTTCGCAAAAAATGTAAAGGAGCTCAACTGTTTTCTACATTAATAAATCATCATATTATACTGATTTCTGAAGGATCATGTGACACTGGAGACTGGAGTAATGATGCTGAAAATTCAGCTTTGTTCACAGGAATACATTTTCTTTTTAAAATATATTCACACAGAAAACAGTTATTTTATATTGGAATAATATTTCACATTTAAAGGAGAACTCCGGTCAATTTTAACATTGAGCTCATTTTTTTGTAAATTTGGAGTGCTGTCGGTACAGAGAACAACGACAAAAATCGGTTATCCTGTTATCCTCTTTTTAAAATTTGCACCCTATTGACTTCAATGGGGCAAGTTTTAAACTTAAAGGGATAGTTCACCCAAAAATGGAAATTCTGTCATCATTTACTCACCCTCAAGTTGTTTCAAACCTGTATGAGTTTCTTTCTTCTGATGAACACAAAAGAAGATATTTTGAAGAATGTCAGTAACCAGACAGTTGATGGACCCCATAGTATCTTTTTTTCCTACTATGGAAGTCAAAGGGGTCCATCAACTGTCTAGTCACCAACATTCTTCAAAATATCTTCTTTTGTGTTCAACAGAAGAAAGAAACTCATACAGGTTTGAAACAACTTGAGGGTGAGTAAATGATGACAGAATTTTCATTTTTGGGTGAACTATCCCTTTAACCAGTTCTTAGTCTAAAACATCCTTGATGTGTCATACAAGTGCCCAGCCATGTTAGATAATTCCTCCAGAGTGAACACGAGTGAATCTGACTGCAGTAGATGTGAAAGATATGAATAAAAATTATGTTAATTCAACAAGCGCACATACCTGTATTTACATCCTGTTTTCAGTCGAAGTCCAAAATAGTCGATTGTCGAGTTCAACGCGCGTGATCATAGGTAACTAAACCTATGCGCGTGAACTCGACAATCGACTAATTCACTTGTGTTCACTCTGAAGGAATCATCTAACATGGCTGGGCACTTGTATGACACATCAAGGATGTTTTAGACTAAGAACTGGTTTAAAACTTGCCCCATTGAAGTCAACAGGGTGCAAATTTTAAAAAGAGGATAACACAGTGTAGCACTCCAAATTTACAAAAAAATTTGCTTAATGTTAAAATTGACCGGAGTTCTCCTTTAACAAAAAATTCCAGACTTTTGAACATTAGTGTACATGTTTTTGGTCTGTAAATGATTCATAAATGTTATTCCAAATTAGAAAATGTTTATCTTCATAATCTGCCCAGTCTCTGAAGTGACCAATAGCCACAAAACTGTATAGGAATCCTTAGTCAGCATTTCTAAACTCATTAGCAGTAATTGAACAGGCTAATGTAATGAAGGTGTGTGAATATGAATGTTTCCTTTTAACTTGTTGATAAGTGTTTGCTGAACCTTCTTTAGTTTGAGTCAGTCATGTATATGTCAGTACGCTCCTGCACTGGCTTCATTTCCCTCTGTGATTCGGTCAAGGCCACTGCAGCATATCCAAGGCAGAGACTGATGCTTTTCGGTTCATGTTTTATTTGCATGTTTTCCATGGCCTGCGGGGGAGGGTTTACACAGCTGCATGTTTTTGGTATGACAATCATGCGTGAGGACTGCAAGCGAGACGTTTTCTAAAAGAGTTATTGTTATTGTTGAGCTGTACAGTAACGTTACAGCTTTGAGCTTTCTTTTTTAAAGCTTGAATCAAATACCAAACACTAAATGTGATCATACTCTAGATCAGATTTTTCATACGTGGTTAAGAAGTTACAGATTTCCCCTTTTATAATATGTTTTCATAGTTTTGCCACTCTTTTTTTGTTGTTGTTGAGAATAACGAAATAATCTTTCTTAGGAAAAAAATCTGAAAGTAGTGCTGAAATCAAAACATGCAACTGGTCCTATTAGAAAACTATTTTCATAATTTTGTTGCATGGACTTTGAATGATGTGATTTAGCATCTGGAGATCATCGGATGTGAATGGCATGCAATAAGACACCGCACTTCCTGCTCATTATTGTTTTTGCTGTGTATGTGTTATGCTGATTGATATAAGCAACTGTTGAAAGCCTTAAATAAACTCCAAATATGAAATGTGTTGTGCTGGTGTTTATTATGGCACTTTGTATTACATTTCTGGGTTTATTAGTATGATGATCAGCTTGTGTCCTTTTATTTTTTATGTAGGAACAGTTTCTCCATGTGTTTAGACACACCTGTTTATCTGCTCATTAATGCAAGTATCTAATCAGCCAATCAGGTTGATGCATGAAAGTAAGATGTTAAGAAATATGGCTCTGCTGCACATTAAATGAAGGAGTGCTTTGAGTTTAAACCACTGGTCTTCTGGATCTTCTCACACTGCGGTCTCTAGAGTTTATAGCAGATGGTGTGAGAAAACAGCGAGGTGTGTATTCAGCAGCCGAGATCTTCTCATTACTGCCAGGTAAGACCAGGAAACTCCTCAAAACTGATGTCACCTGGTCTGATGTAACAACATCTGTTTTTACATGTAGATGGTATGGGTCAGACTTTGGCATAAAGGACATCAATCTATCTTGCCTTGAGTCATTTATGGCCAAAGTTGATCTATTATTCATTGATCCTCTAAAGCATTTTGCACACAATAGTGTCTGTGCAATATCTGGCAGTCGTGGTGCACGAGTCATATTTACAATGAGCACTATTAAGTAAGTCTCACTTAAGAATATATTTCTAAAGGTTTTCTTCATCAAATGCTTGGAAATTAGATGAAAGCAATAGACTGCAAACCAGTCTGTGTATTGAACTGTGATTGGCCGCTTTATGTGTCATACTGTTGGCGGTTCTTGTCCAGAATAAGTTGCAAAGTGGACCAGACTTGAACCTGTCTGATAAAAAGTGATAGAAACTAGTCTAGTATACTTACTAGCTAGCAATAGCGTTAGCATAAAATGATCAAATGAGCTTTAAATGCATCAGCGCAGCCATTTCAACTTCTTGTAAATTACCGTAAGAACACATATTTGATGTGCATTTAACCTCAAACCACGAACTACTCCTGAACAATGCAGTTCCTCGTGCGGGCAACAGAGGACGCTACAGTGTAATACATCAAATAATTCCCCTCGTCTTTCCAGATCCAGACCCTGTGTTTCCTACAGCGAATCTAATCTCTAAACACTAGTAATATAACTTGTTTAATGTCACAGCGCGCGTGTTGTGTTTTCATTTAAATCTGGCTGGCAGCTCAAACATGACATGTTGACTTCATGTGAATTAATGACAGAGAGAGAGAGAGAGAGAGAGAGAGAGAGAGAGAGAGAGAGAGAGAGAGAGAGAGGGATAAATGCTGTGAGATTTCACCTTCCAGACCAGGGATGTTCAACTTCAGTCCTGGAGGGCCACTGTCCTACAGAGTTTAGCTCCAACCCTAATCAAACACACCTGAACAAGCTAATCAATGTTTTCAGGATTACTAGAAAAGAGCTTTTGTCAGGGTTGAAGCTAAACTCTGTAGGACAGTGGCCCTCCAGGACCGAAGTTGAACATCCCTGTTCCAGACTGAGTCCACAGGGGCTGGACGTCCCAGAATAATCCGCTTCCATCAATTAGAGCCGCTTCTCTCCCATCAACCTTAATCAATGCGTTTACACACCTAATGGGATGTGCTAACCACATTTGCCCTCGTACCTGGTCCTGTCTCTTTCTGGGAATAGACTTTTAATTAATATGGGGAGTTTAATGAGACCCGAGACGGTTTTTCATTATAAGATCTCTTCTGATTATGTGATTGTTGCTAGAATTATACATTTCTCAGCTGGTTTTGCTTCAGGAGACAGAGAATGGTGAGCAGACATTGTATCAACGTTATTTATTGTATATAAAATATAAACAATATCCTTAACCGATACTTGTATTAACCAGCAGATGAACATGTGTGTCTAAAAACATGTAGAAAGAAGACCTAAAACTGTTTCTGCATGAAAATAAAAGAAAACACGCTGTTAATTTAGAGACTAATAAACCCAGAAATATAATACAAATGCAGTAATGCAATAATAAACACCAGAACAACACATTTTTAAAGAGGTTGTATAATGCCCTTTTCACTAGATGTAAAATAAGTCTCTGATGTCCCCAGAGTGTGTATGTGAAGCTTTAGCTCAAAAACCCCACAGATATTTTTATATAGCATGTTAAAGTTTTTTTAACCACATAGTTTTTGTGTCTGTCCCTTTATATGCAAATGAGCCGCTGCTCCCGGCACAGGGGGCGGAGCTTCAACAGATCGTGTCCTTTTACCTCACACACACACACACACACACACACACACACACACGTACTGAAAACTTCAAAAACGTTTAGCCTTTTATGTTCAAACCAGAGTCAGAAAGATGGAGATACTCAAGAAGTGACAACATGTAGACAACATTTCTGAATGGTTAGTTGGTGAATGTATGTAGCTTGTGTAGTTATCTTCTAGTCATTGATTAGCATATTCTGTCTTGATAATCTATAAATCGTGTTCAGGGGGCGGGGTTTATGTACATTTTAGGGTTGGTGATGTCACTAACCCGGGAGGAATGTCGTGTAGTTTGTTGTAGTCTTTAAAAACAATTTCTCCAAATATCTCCCTTTGCTTTGAACTTTGAGCGTTGTAACTTTGCAGATGTTGTTTATGATCAAACAGCAACATTACAGACTAACTAGAGTTAGTCATAAAGTAAAATCATAATCAACCATTTATAAATGAAAAATAAATAAATGTAGGCTAATGTGTTTTGTTTCAATAATACTTGTTCTTTAAGATTTTATTCTTTAATATTTGTGTATTGCCATCTGGTGGGATGAAGGGACATGTGTAGTGTGTAGCACACACACACACACACACACACACACACACACACACACACACGGACACGCACACACACTGACCACCTTTCAGCTTCTTGTTAATGCAATATATCTAATCAGCCAATCACATGGAAGCAACTTAATGCATGTAGGCCTAGGCTGGTCTGAGTATTTCAGAAACTGCTGATCTACTGTGATTTTCACGCACTCATGTTCAGGGAAAATATCCAGTGAGCGGCAGTTCTGTACTAGCAAGGTGCGCTTAATTAAATAGCCAGGGAGGTGCGTGTATATATTGTTTATAATAATATTTTCAAGACATCATTTATTTTATTAGGTATTTCATCTGTGCTGATTTTTTTTTGTACCCCCCCAAAAATGCTTCATATCTTCAAATTTCTTATTCATTTCCTATGCTGGTCGTTTTTGACCCGCAGATAATAAGTTTGGCTTTTTTTTATAAGACCTTTTCCAATCATGTACATCAGGGGTGTCAAACTCAGTTACTGGAGGGCCAGAGCCCTGCAGAGTTTAGCTTCAACCCTAAACATTTTTTAAAAACACCTGATCAGCTAATCAATTCCTTCATGCTAATTTGAAAATTGCAGGTGTGTGTGTGTTGAAGCAGGGTTGGGACTAAACTCTGTAGGGCTGTGGCCCTCCAGGAACTGAGTTTGACACCTGTGATGTACATATTGTTCTGTGTGGTTTTAAATGGCAAGTTTCGTATAATTCCGATGAAGTGAAACATTTTAAAATTTCACAGCGTAAAATTCTTCGGTCTAAAATTAACAAAATTGTGCATCATTGTTTTTTTCCCCTTAGTCCAGAAGCCATCAGAACAGACCTGCGCCCCATCATCGAGATCTAAACGAGACCTACAGCCCAAAATATCCACAGACAGTAGTGGGAGGATGTATGCATGACTAACCTACAGCTAAATCAAGGTCAGTTTTGGATATGTGAGATCTGCGGTGCATCAGTGACCAAAATATGATGCACCTCGGTATCATTTTTGCTGTGGACTGTACAGTGAAACTACTCATTATTTGTAGTAGTTTATAAGGCGAGAAACACTTTCTTTCCTGTTTATTTCACGTTCAGTACTCAGTTCCAAGACCTATATGCACAAAATATAAGATGTCCATAGGGAAAGTGTTCAGTTTTATTCTCAGAGGAAGCTTCCACATTCATTTGTGTTGCCAAACCAGCTCACGACACATTAATTTTAGCTCTGTTATGCATTAGAGGAAAAAAACATCAAGCAGTGTTTTACATGACTTCTGAAGTTGCAAAGAAATGTGCAATAAAGGTAGTTTTCTCTTAGTGGTTATAGCAGCCTCCCTGTGGCTTTATGAATTATCAATGTCAAACCAGTCTTGATACTATTTTTAATTCTGTATTTGCAAACAGGATTAAGGCGCTGGTGTGTGGGAATGCATGTGTCTTTAGACATGCAAACATGTTCTTCTCAGTGTGACTGCTGCTATCTTTGCTCTGGGGTTTGTGGCACAGGTGAATCCGGTCTGTTTTTTCACAGTGTGTGAATGTTTTCGTAGAAATTGAAAGATGAGAAGCAGCTTTTAGACTAAGGCCAAAAATCCAGCAGTGTATGGAGGCCCAAAACCTGCGGAAATTTATAATGAATAAATAAATGAGATTCATCCATCCATCCATCCATCCATCCATCCATCCACCCGCCCATCCATCCACCCACCCGCCCACCCGCCCATCCACCCGCCCACCCGCCCACCCGCCTGCCCATCCATCCATCCATCCATCCATCCATCCATCCATCCATCCATCCATCCATCCACCTGCCCATCCATCCATCCATCATCCATCCATCCAACCACTCATCCATCCATCCATCCATCCATCCGCCCATCCATCCATCCATCCATCCGCCCATCCATCCAACCGCTCATCCATCCATCCATCCATCCATCCAACCGCTCATCCATCCATCCATCCATCCATCCACCCACCCACCCACCCGCCCATCCATCCACCCATCCACCCATCCATCCATCCATCCATCCATCCATCCATCCATCCAACCGCCCATCCATCCATCCATCCAACCGCCCATCCATCCATCCATCCATCCAACCGCCCATCCATCCATCTATCCAACCGCCCATCCATCCATCCATCCAACCGCCCATCCATCCATCCATCCATCCATCCATCCATCCATCCAGCCACCCATCCATCCATCCATCCATCCATCAATCCACCCGCCCATCCATCCATCCATCCATCCATCTGACCGTCCGTCCATCTATCCGCCAATAAATTATT
The DNA here is from genome assembly GCA_033366665.1 of Phoxinus dragarum. Taxonomy (NCBI): domain Eukaryota; kingdom Metazoa; phylum Chordata; class Actinopteri; order Cypriniformes; family Leuciscidae; genus Phoxinus; species Phoxinus dragarum. The sequence continues at coordinate 1,814 of JARPMJ010003456.1, read as the reverse complement.
TTGGGGTTTGATTGTACAAACTTTCAGATCTTCAACCGGTATAACACAGCTCCCGCTTGTGAGAGAATCAGTGGCTATTTTCTGTTTGAGGGAAAGACCAGTGGATACTGTAATGAGTGCATGTGAGTCAGAGATGATGAATCACTCCTTTAGACTCAGTCCAGCTGTGATTCGCTCTCAGCCCTAGAGAACGGAAACCCTGTTTTGCACACTTTAGAAAACACCATTCACCTTTAAATTGTTAAATGGATGCTTCTACTTCCCAGTATAACTCACTTTGAGTACATCTAGTTTTTTAATAGTATAAGCAATGCCCCTAATGTTCACAACACACTATTACCTGTATATTTGTATGGTAAACAAATAGGGTTTCTTTGTTGCTTACATGAAGAAAATGTATTTCATTAAAATATTCCGTCAATGAAAGTTCAGTGACTGCCTTGACTGATTCAGAGTTCATTCAGGAAAAGAGGCATCAGACAGATTCAAACTGTAGTTGCCAAGTCAACCAATCAATCCGGCCTTTAACCTCGGATACTTTATTCGAATCAACTTTGATATAAATTCAGGATTAATAAACTTTAATTTAACACATTTGTATGTGACAATAAATGCGGTACAGTAAGATGAACTCATTCAAGCCTGTAAAGTGTTACAAATATTCCGAATCTAATTTGAACATCTCGAGCTGGTGTGACAACCATCATATGACATCATATTTATATGAATAGGCTATATTTTTGCCGAATGCCACTGAAGAGAAAGGGTGTGTCCTTGAGAGAGAGAGAGAGAGAGGAGAGAGAGAGAGAGAGAGAGAGAGAGAGAGAGAGAGCTTGTTGCTCTCAGGTGATGATGGGTCGATAGAAGGAAGAGCTCTCGCGCCGTGTGTCTTTCACCTGTCTGCGCGCTCAGGGCTGGTCGGAGGCGCGCGCTCATTACCCTCAGAGACGCGCTCGGGAGCGTGAGTAAGTTCTCCTCTCGCGCTCCAGGATTAAAGCGAAGCCTTCGGTTCGACACTTCAGTTCAATGAGGCTGTTCGTGAACTATTGGAGTACTCAAGCATCGCCACAGCATCGTAGAGTAACGTTACTCCCCTCGCGTCATGTCTCACTCTGAGAGATGGGCAAGTTCGACGAGCACGAGAGGGTAATCCTCAACGTCGGGGGCACGAGGCACGAAACTTACCGGACCACGCTGAAGACCCTGCCGGGCACGCGTCTGGCCCTGCTAGCCTCCGAGTCAGACCTTGAGTCAGTCCTGGACCAGCTGCAACAAGTCCCGGGGTTCATCGAGTACAACGCGCGCAGCAACGAGTACTTTTTCGACCGGCACCCGGGTGTCTTCGCCTACGTGCTCAACTACTACCGGACGGGGAAGCTGCACTGCCCGGCCGACGTGTGTGGACCGCTGTTCGAGGAGGAGTTGTCCTTCTGGGGCATCGATGAGACGGACGTAGAGCCGTGCTGCTGGATGACCTACCGACAGCACCGGGATGCCGAAGAGGCGCTGGATGTGTTCGAGATGAACGTGGACAACGACGAGGACGACGAGTACGGCAAGCGACTGGGCATCGAGGATGTGGTGTCTGCAGACGGCACCGTCAGCAGGTGGAGGAAGTGGCAGCCGGTCATCTGGAACCTGTTCGAGGACCCGTACTCCTCTAGAGCCGCCCGGGTAAGAGCGCATGCAGCGTGGAGTCTCCAAACGGTTGCGCGCGCGCGAATCTCTTCCAGTGCTTCAATAGAACATCCAAACAACGTCTAAACTTGTTTGGATGCATGCGTGGGTGAAGATAAGTCTGTTTTGCGTTTGAG